>JARYGA010009171.1:0-65181 GCA_030545235.1 Helianthus tuberosus | reverse complement strand
CACATCAGACCATCATCATTTACATCTCATTCTCTCTCTTCTTCTTCTTTCACAATTCAAAACATCAAGAATTCTCACCATGTTCATCAAGAAAGAGAACAACAATCTCCAACGTGTTCATGTGTGATAGAAACATTGTTTTTTTAGAGAGAGAAAGTTACTGTTTTTTAGAGAGAGAAACGTTTGGATCGAGAGAAGCTAGGGAGGCGGTTCGAGAGAGAGAGACATGGATGATGGAAGCCATTGGAGGTTTCTGGCGTTTGCAGCGCCGTCTACGGCGGTGGCGGCGGTGTAATCTGGTTCCGACCAGTATTTCGCTCAAATTCCAGCGGGTTCGAAAGAGGTGTGTCGATCTGAGTTTTGTTTCGGGTTTTATCTCGGGTCACGTGGTTTCAGTTATAGTTCAAGCGGGTCAGATTTGGTTGCGGGTTCGGGTGTTATAAGTCTGACTCGGCTTCGGTTCAAGATTCGGGTGACGTCTCGGGTTTCGGGTCAGATCTAGTGTGGTTCGAGTTCGGGGCAGAAGAAAGTCTCGCCGGAGAAGAAGAAGTCTCGCCGGAGAAGAAGAAAAAGGTGCTACGGTGAATCGCGAAACAGATTTGAAGATGAACATGGAGAAGAAAAAGGTGCACAAGTATGTGAGAGAGAAGCATGTTTGAAGATCTTCATCGTGTTCATCACACGGTTTCTAGATTCGGTAAGTGTTTTTAGAGAGAGAAGGTTGCTATTTTAGAAAGTGAAAGAACAATCTCTTGAGTATTTTATTTTGAAAAATCATTTCACACTTGATGTTTTAGTTAAAATGGTTGTTTATAGGTTTTTGTGTAATGGATGTTTTAAAGATGAATATGATTCTTTTGTTAAAATGGTTGTAAAAATGGGTAAATGTTTATGTAATTTGCAGGTTTTTATTTTTGTGGTAAAAAGTTGTGTTTGGTTTGGTTGCTTGTTTGAGGCTTTTGATCTGAATAGTAACTGTTTTTTTTGTTGGGTTGGTTGCTTGTTTGGGCTTTTGATCTGAATAGTAACTGTTATTGTGTGTTATACTAGGAGGTAACACATGTTACATGTGTTACGATAACGAAAGAAGGTAGATAGAGAAACCGATGAAGAATGGGAACAAGAAGTAGATGAAGGGCAAGTGGTGGGTACGTTTGATGTTGTACAGAAGTTACCCTCAAGTGTAACACATGTTACAAACATGTGTTACATATGTTCAACCTCTTTGTTACCAAAAATCGGGGCTGCACATATGTAACATGTGTTACAACAGGTTTTTACCTACTTGCACGTCTCTATTACAAATGGATGAAAACAGTTTTTTTAAAACATCCACGATGTAACATTTGTTTATTTGAAAGTTCTTAAAACAATCGTTGTAACACGTGTTACATCTTTTTACTCAGCTGTGCATTTTCCTTTTTATAATCTCATCCTCAACGTAAAGATACATCCAATGTAACACGTGTTACAAAAGGAAATTACCTACTTACACATCTCTATTACGTTGATTTAAACAGTTATTTAAAAACATCCACTTTGCAGCACTTGTTTATTTGAAAGTTCTTAAAACAACCGTTGTAACACGTGTTACATCTTTTTTACTCAGCTGTGCATTTTCCTTTTTATAATCACATCCTCAACGTAAAGAGGGGGGTTGCACATATGTAACACATGTTACACTTGTTTATTTGAAAGTTCTTAAAACAACCGTTGTAACACGTGTTACATCTTTTTACACAAGTTACTTGTAGTTACCCCAACCCTTTTTTGGTATTTTCAATTTTTTGATATTTTCAGTTTGTTGCCCAATAATTTATGGGTTGGGTTTGTGTTGGGTTTTATGAATTGGATTTGCTTTATTTTGTTTTCTGTTTTTTGTTTAAATTGGGCATCCCAATTATTGGTAGATAATTAGTTTGAAAATCCATAATTGTTACAGAAAAGGTTTCAAAAATTTGTTGGTTAAGTTGTTCTTTTTTATAATTAGTGTTAAATGTTTCAAATTTTTGCAGGCATAACTAGTTACGTATGTTACATTTCTGCCAGCTACATTTCTGCTAGTTAGATTCTAAACTGTTTGTCCTGTATGTTGTAACATATGTTACACTTTCGGAAAAATATATGGTGCATACATGGTGTTACACATTTTGTTTTGATGTGAGTGGATATTGAAATGGTGAATGGTAATTGTTGTATCCTCATCTTAGCAAGTACTCTTTTGCTGACTACTAATATTTGTGTTTTTCATTTCTTGGGCAGGACTGGGACTGGGAAGAAACCTAACAAAACATTATGTGTGAAATGATGCAGATAAAAACTCAAAACTTAGGGAGTCTTCAAGTTCAGGGCATAATTGGGTAGAAGGTAACTAGTGTTAGTTATGTTACTACTATTTTTTTAATTAGTAGATTAAAAATACCAGAGTGTAACTTGTGTTATTACGACTTGACCATAGCAGTTGCAACCAAACGAGAAGGGATCTTGGCAGAAAAAAAAGAACTACAATATCAGATACGACAAAAGGTGGCCAAAAAGCGAAAGAAGGCAGATGGAGAAACCAGTGAAGAATGGGAACAAGAAGTCGATGAAGGGCAGGTGGTGGGTACCTTTGACGTTGCACAGAAGTTACCCTCTAGTGTAACACATGTTACAAACATGTGTTACGCATGTTTAACCCCTTTGTTACCAAAAATCGGGGCTGCACATATGTAAGACATGTTTGTAACTTATGTTACACTAGATGGTAACACATGTATGATCATTTTTGGATCATTTGTATATATTTAAGTCTGTATAAACCTACAACATCGAAACCCCCAAAAAGGTTACACATGTTATGACAGAATGGGAAATGTGTAGCAGCGTTCAATACTGTTGTTTCACTCTATAGTGTGTAACATGTGTGACATGGCGTTTGTCAGCCAAACATATAACTTGTAAGGTGATACGGTTGTATCTTTAAAACATGTTTACCTATAAATACTTACATGTTACAGGTTGTATCTTTAAAACATGTTTAAACTGGAAACTGGAAACACATACAAAATATAAAGCAGAGTTACACAAGATGTAACATGTGTAAACTGGAAACACTTGTGTAACATTTCGGTGTAACACATGTTACATGTTGTATCTTAAAAAACATGTTTACCTATAAGTACTTAAAAATATAAAGCATAGTAGGAACACAACTTTTAAGGATGTTACACACGTTGTAGAGAAGATGTTACATGTGCACACACAATTAACATGTGTAACATGGCGACAAGTGTCATGTGTGATCTTTTTTTGTTACCCTAGGGTTCTAAACGTATTACAACATTCATAACGCACGTAAACTTATACTAACATCCATCCCTATGTCCACAGATGATCTAGAACATACTCCACATTACTATCTTTGCGAGTCTTCTAATGGCACTAAATTGTGGACACCGAATGTCAACGAGCAATATCATCCTATTAATGTTAAATCATACGTCACACTGGAAGAACTTCTTGCCATGTATAAGACTTATGACCAATAAGCTGGGTTCAATGTAAAAAATATACGTTAATGCAGTTTTTTTATCTACTAATAACATTGTTAATAACAACTCTAGGTACATATGTAACATGAAGTGTATCGTTTGTCCCTTTAATTCGTTACGCTAGTCTCATATACTTATAGTTACATATATTACTTGTTTGTTCATTGATATGACATTTTGGATGACGTAATGTTGTTACATATGTAATTTTACTAAGTTTAAATTGACACCAAAGGGACTGACATATGTAACACATGTTTATAACATATGTTACACTATGGGGCAACAAATGTAACACATGTATAGCCATCTTACACATGTTACATATGGTCTTCACAACAACATCCATCTTCACAACACATAGCAGCCAACCAAAAAACACACCATCGTCACCATGAAAACCTGATGATGCGTTTTAATCCTTCGGCGGGCTTCGCTTCTTGATATTTTTTGGATCATTTTATATATATGGATGTTTTAATATATGGATCATTTTCACCTGTGAACAAAACAAGTAAACAAGTGTTACAAAGTAAACAAGTGTTACAAAGTTGATGTTTAAAAAAAAAATTGTTTTCATCCATTTGTAATAGAGACGTGTAAGTAGGTAAAAACCTGCTGTAACACGTGTTACATTTGATGTATCTTTACGTTGAAGAGGGGATTATAAAAAGAAAATGCACGTCTGAGTAAAAAGTTGTAACACGTGTTACAACGGTTGTTTACAGAACTTTCAAATAAGTGACAAGCCGGACGATAGCCGGTGGTACAAATGGATGTTTTGAAAAATCTAACACGTGTTGCGTTTGGATGTATCTTCAAGCTGAAGATGGGATTATAAAAAGGAAAATGCACAACATTAAAAAAGTTGTAACACGTGTTACAACGGTTGTTTTAAGAACTTTTAAATAAACAAATTTTTGAAACCTTTTCTGTAACAATTATGGATTTTCAAACTAATTATCTACCAATAATTGGGATGCCCAATTTAAACAAAAAACAGAAAACAAAATAAAGCAAATCCAATTCATAAAACCCAACACAAACCCAACCCATAAATTATTGGGCAACAAACTGAAAATATCAAAAAACTGAAAATACCAAAAAAGGGTTGGGGTAACTACAAGTAACTTGTGTAAAAAGATGTAACACGTGGTACAACGGTTGTTTTAAGAACTTTCAAATAAACAAGTGTAACATGTGTTACATATGTGCAACCCCCCTCTTTACGTTGAGGATGTTATTATAAAAAGGAAAATGCACAGCTGAGTAAAAAAGATGTAACACGTGTTACAACGGTTGTTTTAAGAACTTTCAAATAAACAAGTGCTGCAAAGTGGATGTTTTTAAATAACTGTTTAAATCAACGTAATAGAGATGTGTAAGTAGGTAATTTCCTTTTGTAACACGTGTTACATTGGATGTATCTTTACGTTGAGGATGAGATTATAAAAAGGAAAATGCACAGCTGAGTAAAAAGATGTAACACGTGTTACAACGATTGTTTTAAGAACTTTCAAATAAACAAATGTTACATCGTGGATGTTTTAAAAAAACTGTTTTCATCCATTTGTAATAGAGACGTGCAAGTAGGTAAAAACCTGTTGTAACACATGTTACATATGTGCATCCCCGATTTTTGGTAACAAAGAGGTTGAACATATGTAACACATGTTTGTAACATGTGTTACACTGGAGGGTAACTTCTGTACAACATCAAACGTACCCACCACTTGCCCTTCATCTATTTCTCCATCTACCTTCTTTCGTTATCGTAACACATGTAACATGTGTTACCTCCTAGTATAACACACAATAACAGTTACTATTCAGATCAAAAGCCCAAACAAGCAACCAACCCAACAAAAAAACAGTTACTATTCAGATCAAAAGCCTCAAACAAGCAACCAAACCAAACCAAACACAAGTTTTTACCACAAAAATAAAAACCTGCAAATTACATAAACATTTACCCATTTTTACAACCATTTTTACAACCATTTTAACAAAAGAATCATGTTCATCTTTAAAACATCCATTACACAAAAACCTATAAACAACCATTTTAACTAAAACATCAAGTGTGAAATGATTTTTCAAAATAAAATACTCAAGAGATTGTTCTTTCTCTTTCTAAAATAGCAACCTTCTCTCTCTAAAAACACTTACCGAATCTAGAAACCGTGTGATGAACACGATGAAGATCTTCAAACATGCTTCTCTCTCACATACTTGTGCGTGTGTTCTTGGTGTTCGAGATGAACACGATGAAGATTGTTGTTCCTCTCTCTAAATCTGCTTCTCTCTCATGTTCATCTTCAAATCTGCTTCTCTCTCATGTTCATCTCCATGTTCATCTTCAAATCTGTTTCGCGATTCACCGTAGCACCTTTTTCTTCTTCTCCGGCGAGACTTCTTCTTCTCCGGCGAGACTTTCTTCTGCCCCGAACTCGAACCACACTAGATCTGACCCGGAACCCGAGACGTCACCCGAATCTTGAACCGAAGCCGAGTCAGACTTATAACACCCGAACCCGCAACCAAATCTGACCCGCTTGAACTATAACTGAAACCACGTGACCCGAGATAAAACCCGAAACAAAACTCAGATCGACACACCTCTTTCGAACCCGCTGGAATTTGAGCGAAATATTGGTCGGAACCAGATTACACCGCCGCCACCGCCGTAGACGGCGCTGCAAACGCCGGAAACCTCCAATGGCTTCCATCATCCATGTCTCTCTCTCTCTCGAACCGCCTCCCTAGCTTCTCTCGATCCAAACGTTTCTCTCTCTAAAAAACAGTAACTTTCTCTCTCTAAAAAAACAATGTTTCTATCACACATGAACACGTTGGAGATTGTTGTTCTCTTTCTTGATGAACATGGTGAGAATTCTTGATGTTTTGAATTGTGAAAGAAGAAGAAGAAGAGAGAGAATGAGATGTAAATGATGATGGTTTGATGTGATACACTGATCATATCAAATCAACAATATTTTAAAGTATTTTATGTACTTGAGTCCTCTTTGCTTTTACAAAAATACCCTCCTGGCCCACTCATCAACATAACTAATGTATTAAATTTAAATCAATAACCATCAAAATTCCTTAACCCTTAGATGATCAAGATCAATGGTCACAATTTGGTTTCCTTAGTTTTCTCCCTAATAAATGGTTTCCTATATATCCATTCCCTATATATATATATATATATATATATATATATATATATATATATATTACCAACGGTAATATTACCGTTGAATTTTAAAAACATTTCCATACTCCTCACTTCCCTGTATACCGGTGTTAGGTCACCGATTTTTTGAGTAAAAAACATCCTGGATCCGGGTGGCGGTATTCCTGGATGGGGACAGGCTTACCGGCCTTCCCTGACCCTCCACACCGTTCACCCATAAACATAAACTACGAATGAAATGGTGTCTATTCTCTATCTTAGAGGAGGTGGAATCAAATTATGCATGGAATTAATATTATTTATAAAGGAAAAATAACTACTGAGTGGAAAACTGAAACCATAACTTTACCATAACTTTTCTTTTATCAAAATAATACAACAAACTAATTAAGAATCTTGTCTAAAACATGTCACTTTCTTATGCATGCAAGCCAAAACCACAGTAACCGGCTTCATTTGCCAACATTGGTGACAGCTCGAAATTCTGCGATTTGTTGCGCCACGACGTAGACTAGCAACCTTTCTGGAACTGTCACAAGAGCTAACACAGCCGCTCGTGTTACAACACTTGTTTCCCGGTGGTGGAATACTGCTGTGCTGTAGAGACGATAAGAGAAGATTTCCTGTCTTCATCCATGATTCTTCAAAACCTCCATAAAGAAGTCTACAACCTTCATTCGATTCAAAACTCGTGAAGATCAAACTAAATGATGCAATTAGAGCTACAGTTTTGAGATTTGGTATCATCATGTTTTGTTGCTATTGTTATGGGAAGAAAGTTGATGAATGTTGATTTATTTTGATGGTTTGCATCAGACCCGGCTCTTGGGCCGGCCAAACTCGCTGGTGCACAAGGCCCAAAATTCTTAGGGGCCCAGTAATAGTTATAAGTCTATTATGTTGTGTGTTACCAATGGGTGGTGGTCCATTGGCTAAAGGCAAAGCCTTTAAAACACCTAGGTTGGGAATGAGAAGGTCTTGGGTTCAAGTCCCACAGACGATAGAGGATTAAGAAATTAGCCGTTCAAAAAAAAAAAATTATGTTGTGTGTTTATAATAGGCCAAGTGCTGAACATTAAGGCCTCGTAGTCAAGAAAAAAGCCCAAATTCCAATTGTGTGTTACCCTATATGCTTAATTATGGGGAGTGTTTGCTAAAAAAAATATATATATATATATCCAACTTCCAAAACCAATTGTGCGTACTGTGCGATCAAAAAAAAAAAAAAACAAACAAACAAACTTCCAAAAATCAATTGTGCATTCACTATGCAATCAAAAGAAAGAAGATTACGTGCGATCAAAAGAAAGAAAATTACCTTCACTGTTTCAATTTATTCATCATCATCCGATCATTTATCATCCGATTTCATCCTTGAGGTATATAATTTTCAATTGTAAAAGATTAATAGAATGTAATTTTTTTTTTTTAGATTTATATAATCAGTCCATTACATGAAACCTTTAATCTTTTTTGGTTAGATTTATTGATTTAGAACTAGATAAAACTAATCGTTGATGTTTGAAATTGAATGATTGAATCTTTGAGATTTTGATGGATAATTGTTTATTGTTTAGGTTTAGAGTTGTTCTAAATTGAAGTTGTTGAAGTCTTATTTGCGACTGTCAATGTCCCAAGAAAGACTTAATGGATTGGCGATCTTGAAAACGAAATATTAGAAGGTATGGAATATAAAGACTTGATCGAGAGCTTTGCTTCCAAAAACGCTAGGAGAGCCTCACGATTTGCTTAAGTAAGTTAGTTCGATCATTTAGCTACACTAGTATTGTTTTGTTTATTTTATAACAATTAATCAAATTATCGTTGCATCGTGGTTTTTGGATATATATAATGATAAGTTTATATTATAGAAAGGGGCCCAACTTTTTTGTCACGCCCGAGGCCCAAAAGTTTTTTATTATTCTCGAAGACGGCTCTGGTTTGCATGAAGGAGTTGTAGCTTCTATTTATATGGTGAGTGGCTTGCATAAAATATTATTTGACTTTGACCATGAATTGAAATTTGGAACGTTTGTTGAGTTTACGGTGACATTTCGGTTGCACCGTCCTGTGTAACGAAATACGATTTGAATATTTGACCATATTTGTACGGTAAAATTCTTAACATGTTTAAGTTATTATTTTGTTTTTTTTTTAATTTCAACATGAATTGGGTTTTAAGTATCTAAATATGATAATAAGTGAAGGGAATGAACAGTGTCAAAACACCCTGGCACTCTTCATTGGGCCATACATAAACAACTCCATTGATGGCCACGTTATCCCCACGTGTCTCTTCTTTGAGACTTTCTTGCCACGATTCACCTGCACATCCAAAGAAGAGTTAACTGCCATTTTCGTCCCTGTGGTTTGGTCACTTTGGCCATTTCAGTCCATTTTTCAAAAATGCGCCATTTTCCTCCCTGACGTTCTGGAAAGGTGCCATTTCAGTCCAAAAATCATAACCCAGTTAAGTCGGTTAGTAAATAAGGACCGATTGTGTAAATTTGTAACATAAAGGACTGATTGTGTAAATTTGTAACACCACCACTAGCCCTGCCACCACCACCACTCCGCTGCCACCACCACCACCACCGCCACCACTCCGCTGCCACCACCACCACCACCGCCACCACCACCACTCCGCTGCCACCACCACCACCACCCCCACCCCCACCGTCGCCGGTTCTCTCTCCCGCCTCCTTCTCTCTCTCTCTCTCGTCGTTATCTCTCTCTCTCTCTCTCCGACTGTGATGATGATTGATGAAGATGAGTTGCAGGTTGTCGGTTTTACAGCGGTGAACGGAGGTGATGACAGAGGTGAACGGTGGTTTACGGTGAAGTGGTGGTGGGTTATGGTGATGGTGCAGCGGTGAGGAGACGGTGGTGTTAATGGTTGTCGGAGGTGACTGCGGTGTTCGGATTGTGCGGTGATGAGGAGCGTGTCGGAGTAATGACGATGGAACGAGAATGTGATGGTGAATCGGTGAATCGGTGATGGTGAATCGGTGATGGTGAATCGGTGATGAACGAGAATGTGATGGTGCTGTATTGGTGATCGGTTGCTGAATAGCGTAACGTATTACTTCTTGTACTCTTGGTGTTCATGGTACCAGATGCACATTTCAACTGCAATCTGCATATAGTGGATGTCACAGAGATACCAAAAAAATACTTGGAAGTTTAATGTTCACTTCAAAACATGTTTAATGGTTGTTACAAGACAACATATGAAACTGGCCAAAAACAAAGGTTTGTATTCATCTAATACTGGTGTAATGAAGAGGTGCGGGTTCAATATTTGCAGATTGTTGTGTGGAGATTCCTTCACAGATCACATGGTTCGGCTGTGTTGGGTACAAAAATCTTTTTGTTTTGGATTGTAATTGTGCAATACATTCCTCGGTCCATCCGTATCCTACCACTATTTTCAGAGCTCAAAAAGACCGTTGGTGTCATCACTGAAACAGCTTGGGTCGGTGCAGCTTATTATTTGGTTTGGTTTGTTCTTGCTGGCCATGTAAGTTTTTTTGATCCCATAATTTATTGTATAGAATGGTTCAAGCAATTATATTTAGGTCTGTAAATGAACCGAGTGAATATGAACACAGGTATGTTCGTGTTCGTTCATTTAACTTTTACTGAACACGAACGATGAACGAGAATGTGCGGTGGCGGCGGCAAACATCACTCCGGTCATCGTTCACCACCATTGTTCACGACGAGAGAGAGAGAGAGAGAAGGAGGCGGGAGAGAGAACCGGCGACGGTGGGGGTGGTGGTGGTGGCAGCGGAGTGGTGGTGGCAGCGGAGTGGTGGTGGTGGCGATGGTGGTGGCAGCGGAGTGGTGGCGGTGGTGGTGGTGGCAGTGGAGTGGTGGTGGTGGCAGGGCTAGTGGTGGTGGTGTTACAAATTTACACAATCAGTCCTTTATGTTACAAATTTACACAATCAGTCCTTATTTACTAACCGACTTAACTGGGTTATGATTTTTGGACTGAAATGGCACCTTTCCAGACCGTCGGGGAGGAAAATGGCGCATTTTTGAAAAATGGACTGAAATGGGCAAAGTGACCAAACCACATGGACGAAAATGGCAGTTAACTCTCCAAAGAATATTGAAAAGGGGAGAGACAATGGAGATGCGTTAGCGGTTACTACTTCGCCGATATCGGTGAACGGCGTCTTTTACTCTGGATTCCAAGTCATCCGGTACCTCGTCGGCTCATCTCCATTGTAGATCATCTTCATAGAAACTTTCACCGATCGACTCTAATTTTAAGTTGATTTTGATACATTCGCCTTTAGGGTGTTGCTGCGCAACCAAAACCGACGCCAATCAGGTGTAATCATCTCGATTTCTGTCGATATTAGGTTTACGAGATCGTATCTGACTAAATTTGATTTGTGATTGTTTTGGTGGATTAGACGGTGATGATGAACGGGTTGGATTCCGGTAAGATAATACTGTGTTGTCGTTGTGTAATTTGACCCAAATCTGGGTGTTTCCGATTAATGGCAGTGCGACATCATTTGTTTTGGGTAAGTTAGGGGATAATAAATGACGGTGTGTTTGTGGAGGATTCGATGCTATGTTGAACGGTGTACCATCTTTATAATTCGGGGAAGTCTATACTAGCAAGATATAGGTTTGTTCTAATGTTTCATAGTGAATACTTTTTCTTACGGATGCTTAATATGTTTCTCGATGAATGTATTGAAATTCAAATAGTTACCAGATTGTTATGATTCTTAAGTTTTATGCATATGTAAACTAATTTATTTATTTTTTATGGTTAGTAATGGAAGAACTTAATTTAATTTTTTTGACAAATGTGCTATTTTTAGGGAAATTAGATGGATGTAGATATTGACGGCGATGAAAATAAACAAGCCAAGTGGTCTATTTCTATAGGCATATACTGTTGGTAACCTTTTTTTGGAGAGCCACAGAAGGCCATGGATGAATACCAGGCACAAATCGCAACTTTGGTGAAAGAAGATGAGTATTCGAAGATTAGCTGTCGACTTTTACATATATTCCGTATAGTTTATAAATTTCGTATAAAATCATATTTTTATTGACCGAAGGAGATGCTTTTTTTGTTATAATTGTATATGAGTCAACTTCATTTAAGTTTTAATGATTATAAATTTTATTATGGTCAAAGTTGTGTAATACAACATGCTATATTTGTTGGATGAAACGGGGCAGGGATGATATCAGTATGGTTTTGATGTCGAACCTCAAAAAATCATTTTGGGATACCATTGTTAGTCACAACAATTTCTTTAAAACTCAAGCTAAATGTTATAAGACTAAGATTCTATTCTATGGTTCCACAGATTCGTACTTCTTTTTATAAAAGGGAGGACGAGGAACCAATTGACGAGAAGAATTACTTTGAAGAATTATGCAAGCCCAGGTGTGTTAGAGCTTGGCATGAGTCTCAGGTGATTCCAGTTAGCCTTGAATCGTTTAATTTTTTTAAGTTGTTGGTTGTGTGTCTTCGGTGTTTAAGGTTAGCCAATGAGACTTTAAACAAATGATTTCTTGAACATTGTTATTGACAATGAAATATGTTTCCATACGGGTTCATATCACAATCTTTCATGATTAGTAAAACGGCGGTGGTGATTGACAGTTGCGACGGTAGCGATGGTTCTTATTCTTAGCATATTTGAATACACACTTTTCTATTGAATGAACTATATGAATTTCAAATCTAAAACATTAAACAAAAAAAGATTTCTAATTTTACGAGTTTCAATCTGTCTGGTATCTATTTTTTTATTTTGTAATAATATGGAGAAACATATTTTAATATGAAAGTGTTTCAACTTTGACCAGAGGATAAACATGAGAAAGGTAAACCGATCAAAAGATTTGGAGTTGCTGATTCTGTTTAAAGAAGTGATGAAAATGGATCTTTTATCACACTTATTGTGTCAAATTAAAGAACCGGAAATTGATCATCACAGGTACATTTAATTCAAATTACATCTGTTCCTTTTTTTTATCTAACATTAAATGAGTAAAAGTGTATTCGCATGAAATGAGATAAGCATTGTTCTAGGCAGACCCCCTTATGAGTTGTTAAATAAGTTTGCTTGTAGTTAAAGATGGAGATTACCAATGTTATGGAGGTTGTTGGGTCAAGATGGGTTTGGGTTAGGGTTAGGATGGGTTTAGGTCAGGATGGGCAGATTAAAAAAAGGATCAGAATGGGTTCGGGTCAGGATGAGTTAAAAAACAAACCGATTGTTAGATGGTCAATTTGGTCCGCATCTGTGAGTAAAAAATTGATCAACCGAAAAATGACACAATTGATTAATTCTTTATTTGATAATCTTTTTTGGTTTGGTTATGCTTACATACATCTACAAACGAAATTAACCGAACCGTGATGTTTCTTTTTTAGTGCTTTCACACATGATTGGTGTATTTGGCCAATGAGTTAGTTTTTTTGCCTTTGTTCCGTAAACCATTTTTTTAACTTCTCATGCCTATGCCTGAGACCCACATGTTCCTGTAAGTATATTGAATGTTATTTCCACCTTAAATTTTTGTAGGTAGATAACAAACATTTCAAAACACACTTATTATGCATTACCTGCGGATGATAAAACTCCCCCATCCAAGAAAGGCGAGAACCATGGCAGCAGCTAGAAGCAGGAACCAACATTTTTCTAACAACTGATGTATTGTGAATGCAAATATAAAACCCCCATCCCACTGCCAAGACAAAATACCAAACGCTCGCGTAACGCACGATAAGTAGATCTCCGTGTCCAAGGTTTTGGAAGATATAAAAGTTTTGGCGTTTATGTACGTCAAAAGCCAATCAAAGGCTGCTGCTCTCTTTGGGATATTTGGTGTAGTTTAGCTTGGAATGTCTAAAGTGATATGGTTTTGTCAGGTTTTGTGGTTGCTGGCTTCTCCAGTTTTGATGCTACTGTGGTAGTTTTTTTTTTTTTGGATATAATAGTTAGCTTCCTACAACCTCTTTTGGTTTTGTAATAAAATATTCCGTTAGTTCGAGGTACTTTTTGTTATATGAACGATTTGAGTTAGCGTGCCGCAACGCGCACGGAGTATAAAACTAGTTCAGAATAATTCATGTAATATCCAAACCATCTCTTTTTAAATTCATAAAGTAACTGAAATTAGTTATATTCGATACATTTAGAGTAAATTTCACTTTTTTTTTTTATGTATTATCTGAATTTTGAAACGTACCCTTTAAAAAGTTTTAGTTTCAGTTTATATCCTTAAATCACATGTTTTATGTTACTTTAAGTCATTTACGCCAAATTGAGTTAAATTACTCAGTTAGGTTTATTTAATGCAGGGTATTATTGATATTTCACCTTAGTTATTTTGTTTTTAAAAATAAATCAAAACAATTAAAGGTGGCACCCACTTTACAAAGTTTCAAGGCTTCATCTTTCCCACACTCCCATGTTTTCCGGTCATCTTCTCCGGCGGGCTCTGAACATTTCTGGCTCCGGTCATCTTCTCCGGCGGGCTCTTTATTTTCAAACTATAGTATGCAATCGTCGCATAATCTTCTGTCACATATAATCCTTCCACTAAAACTCTTCTTCTACATTTAAAAACATGCAACTTGAAACAAATTCGATTAATATCAGATCAGATCGAAACTTGAATTAAAATTCAAATAATCTTACAATTTTAGACTTGGATCTGAATACTAGTTTCAGTTTATCAACACAACAACTTCTTATTTGTTTGTCTAATAAATAATGCCAAGATCTAATCACTTCTTCGTAAATCTGAAATTTATAATGCCAAGATCTAATCAAACTCAGAATCCATCTACACAAACATAACCGATGAACACAACAACTCTCCAGCAATCTTAGATCTTTCAGTAGCCGAACACCAATAATATCATTCCTTTCTTCTTCGATCAACAACTCAGAAACTTTCAGTAACAACACAAAAATTTATCTTTCTTTTTCTATTCGATAACATCTTCTAAATCCAGCTTTGTTTCAAGTTCTTTATTTAACTTTGAAAAACAACCAGCAATATGCTCTGCCCCTTAGTTTAGAGATAACATGTGATTTAAGGACATAAATTGAAATTAAAACTTTTAAAAAGTATGTTTCAAAATTCAGATAATACACAAAGGACAAAAAAATGAAATTTAGTTATGTATTTATTATTTAAAAAATAAGGTAATCCCATTACTTTACTTACATTAGACCATGTGTAGTGGGGCGTTTTTTTTTTAAATTCAAAAAAAACGCCTAATAACGCCGAAGACCCATTACATGGGGCGTTTTTTTGTGATTTTTTTGAAAAAAAATTCCCTTGGCTTGTTTTAAACGACGCCCTCAACATATGTGTTTGGCCAATAGCATTTAAGATTCCCTTTTTTAATCCAATAGGTTTTTTTGTTGATTTTTTTATTTTTATTTAATTATTTACACCCTTTAACATAATACCCACATCCCCACTACACCCATTTTAGAAAAACGCCCAATAATGTCCCTTGCTGCCACATGGCGGAAAACGCCCAAGGGTAGGGGCATTATTCACCCAAACCACTACACATGGTCTTAGTAAACTTTCCCTTTGCCGTTAGAAAAAAATGAAAATTTTCCCTTTAATTTCTAATTATCATGTGGCAATGGAATTGAGCATTCCAAAGGAATGTAACTCATTTCAAATATAAGGTACTGTTTGGTATGAAGGAATGGGAGGTGGAATGGAATGGATGATTATGTGGGAATGAAGAAAATGGTGTTTGGTTGGTCAATGGAATAGAATCACCCATTCCAAAAGGCATTCTATTCTCTCAAAATCATTCCTTCCACCCCCCATGTTTTTTTTCCATTCCATCCTCTCTTGCATCATTCATCAACAACACCAAAACCCACCACCTTTGCCACAACCCACCACCACCACCACCCACCACCGACGCCATCGCCGCCACCCGCCACCACCTCACCCCGACAGCCACCGTCGCCTCCGCCACCCACTCGCCACCGTTATCAGCACAGCTGCGACCAACCGCTAACGCCACTCGCTGCCGCCGCCCACCAACATCGTCGACGCCACCACCAACCACCGCCGCCGCCCACCGCCACCTCTGCTGCCACCCACCACCAACGGCCACCTTACCGTCGCCGCCGCATCGCCACTCGCCGCCGCCACCACCACCCATCGCCATCGCCGACACCCAGCACCGCCACCTATCAATCACTACCACCGACCACCATCACCACTCACCGCTGATTTTATTACTCCGTTTTTCTTGTCTACCGAACAATATACAATAATAATTCATTCCATTCACACATGGTAAACAAACAAGACATGCAATGGTAATGATCTATTGCATTCCCTCGTCCATTCCATTACCTCGTTCATTCAATTCCTTCGTCCATCCCATTACCCCATACCAAACAGACCCTAACAATTTTCGTTCCTTGGCAAAGAAGTGTTTTTTTTTTCATTCCTTCAATGTATGGAAAGAAATATATTATTATTTATATTTATATTATTAATTTAATACTAATATTAATATATATCAAAATTTTAATTATGTTTTTTTACCATTAATATATTATTATTATTATTATTACTATTATTGAGGCAATTATAATTTTATTGTTTTTATTATAGTTGTGTTTCGTTATTTCGTCTTTTTTATTTATCAGATTGTACAAAGTAATAATTCATTTTATTCACATATGAGTAACCAAACATAACAATGAAATGGAATGATTCATTTTATTCCGTTGTACATTCTATTATTTCATTTCCTCATTCATTACATTATTTCATACCAAAAAGACCCTAAAAGAATTGAAAGTGGAATAGAAAATGGAATGGAAATAAACATGTTTGGTTATCATATGGTAATAGAATGAATAATTCCATAAAAGAGAAAGGGGCACTGAAGGTTACTACCCAAGTCCCGAACAATCCCGTATTGTCATGTTAAATCTACAAAGTACCCTAGAACCATGGACCCCACTATTTTACTTCATCCACCAACCACACAACCTTAAACACTACAACCATGGAATTGAATGCTTCATTTCATTTCATTATCCATTTCATTTATTTGTCCAAGCTGTGCCATTGTCTACCTAAGAGAGCAAAACCCAATTTAACTTGTTATTTTTTTTACCACTAGTAATAAGGACCCCGCGCTTTGCGGCGGCTTCGTAATTATATACGTAATTTATGTAAACCACATGGACTATCCGAATGTAACATGTGTTTAGAAATCTAGAAATTTAAGTTACGTATACTTTAATTTTAGTATGTAAAAAGTGGGACCATATTAAACGAAGAAGAAACACTTGAAACTATATGTACGCGTAGATAAAGTTTGTTGGTCATTTTCCTTTATTAAAAACTAAAAAAATATAATTTTAAAACATGTTACATTTAAAACTTTAAAGTAACTATTTATGTTTTTATAAAATTAAGTAATAAAAATAACAAAATAAAAATACAAAAATTACATGTAAGAAATATTTAGAATATAACCATTTTCTAAAACCAACAAATACCATCAATTAAGCTAAATAAATAGTTACTTAAATATCTATTATGTCAACATGCACCGCCACAAACAAAACTACTTGAAACCCATCAACTCTCAAGAATTACTATTATTACTACCTATTAATTTTACATTACTATTACTATTACTACTATATATTAATTTTACACTTGAAATGAATAGTGACTTATTATATTATATCAAATCATAATAATTATTATTATTTTCTTTATTTTCTGAGTTGGATAAGCTTGGTGTCAACCAATACTGGTATCCAAAATACAGGTATAGTCCGGTTCATTATCGGTACATGAAGGTAAAAATCGGCACCAGCCTGATACAGAAAACGCCAAAAGTCGGTACCGGATTGAGTTTGAAAATCTTTTAGTTCGGGAAATTCGGTACTGCTACACGGTACCATTTGCTCATCCCTGATCACGGGTGCCGTACAAACAACAACGGTATCGTACAACTTTTTCTTGTTGATTTTCTTCAACTTTTAATGAGTTCTTTTTTTAGTTTCAGGGGTAGGGATGAGCTCGGTGACAACCGATACCGAAAATACCGGTTACGGTACCGGCATATGAAGGTAAAAATCGGTAGCGAACCGGTACTAAGAACGCCAAAAGTCGGTACCGAATTGGTACTTAGGATCCTTCGGTTTAGGAAATTCGGTACCGGTACCCAGTATTATTTGCTCATATCTGACCACGAGTTTCATACGAACAACATCATTAACATACAACTTTTTTTGTTGATTTTCTTTCGATTATTTTTTACTGTTTTTTTACATTTTCTTTTTATTCTTGTTAGTGGTTTCGCGTCATGTAAACACAGATTTTAGTTACTTTACTAACTAACTAATTAATTAGATAGTTATCACTTAGCGCATGTCCAACATTTTAGGTAGGTGATCATCAAAATTCAAATGCATACATATAGAACCATTCAAATCAAACTAAAATATTCAACCTAAAATTCTAATAGAGAAAAGGTGCAAAATGAAAAAGTCTATACCAACTTTTCGCACCTCGTAACATTTTTCTCTATTAAATTCTTTTGGGCCTCTACAGATCGGAAAGTAGATGAACAAAATCAGTTATTAAGAATTTCTAGATTTTATTGTGCATTTGATTTTTTTAATACGATACTTATACAGGATAATTGTAACTTAATTATGTGTCAAAATGGAATAAAAAGAGTATATTATTAAGGGTTGAAATGAGTATTTTGGCGAAATGCTTTTTCATTTGCTATATTCAGTGTTCTTTGAGATATTGTAATACAAATTGGCTCAAACTATCTACACACCAAGTGTGTAGATAGCCAACCTAAAAAGATGTTTTTTGTTCTATGTGCATACCTAGCAGTGTCGAGCTGTGGTCAAAGCGCGGCGTTTTGGTCCGATCAACCAGACAAAGACTGACGGGTCTGTTGACCGGATCAAAACGCCGAGCTTTGGCAGCGTTTTGGTCCTGTCAACCAGACCGGGTGTCAGTCTTTTGTCTGGTTGACAGGACCAAAACGCGGCCAAAGCTCGGCGTTTTGGTCCGGTCAACAGACCTGTCAGACACCCGTCAGTCTTTGTCTGATTGACCGGACCAAAAAGCCGCGCTTTGGCCACAGCTCGACACTGCAGGGTGTGAATATAAGACAAAAAACACATTTTTGGTGTGTCAATAGACAAATGGGTGTGCAAATATATACACCCTACAAATTTCGACTTTAATGCCAAGAAATATAAAAATAAATTAATAATACAGAAATATGATGAATTGTAAACGATAATTGGTAGACTTGAACAAATCCTCAATCCAGAATTACCACATTTTTTATTATATTTAAATTAAATTCAAATCAAAGGCCATGGATTATTAATTTAGTTTCAAATACCAAAAAGCCTTTTTTAAATTCTAGTAAACGCATTCATACTTCAAAATACCTTACCAGCATTACCTTTGTTTTAACAACAATTGTTATCATATATCTAAACAACTACTGAAATACGGTTTTGTAGATATTAAAAGTAATAAAAGAATTTTATACGTCAAACCAATGACGTTATGTAACCTTCTGATGCATAACTAAGAACGTCACTGCTCACTATAGCTTATTTGAATCTTTCCAACTCGTTTTCAGTTTTGATTATATATATAATCATATAATTGAAAAGGGATGTCTTTTTATTAATACGGGGCTAGCCCACTTGGTAAAGTCATATGTCTTTGAGAGGTGAGGTCCGATCTCAGGTTCAAACATGGGCAAGGGCGATTTAATTAGAATTATCTATACTATATAATAAAAGAAACCTGATTTGGGACACATGTCATTCAATGAGTGCATCAATAATTTATTGATAAATTTTAAATTAAAAACATTTAAATATTATATTAGAATTTTATTTTGATTGTAATTAACATATTTATTTTAAACAAATGGATTCATAATTATTATATATTTTAAGCACGTTATTTAATCTTTTCAAATTTCTGTTAGTTTTGATCCGTGGGCGTTGTTTAAGATATTGCCTTGGACCCATTATTTCAATTCCAGTTGTTAAAAACCGGACCATTTTTTTATTGGGCCTTGTCACGTGATTCAAAACGTTATCGCTATCAAAATAGAAGAACACATCATGTTTTTTTAGATAAGTTTACGATGTCAAATAAGTAATATGCATATTATCTATGTCACATAGAAAACATCATGTATTTTTAGATAAGTTAGATATATGTGTTTTAAAACAAGGTAAACTCTTAACATACATATTTTTTCCTATTGTAACTAAGGTGTAGAGATCTGTGAAAGGTATCTTCACATTCGGAATGTCATAACTTTTTTTTTTAATTTAGATTTACTTAGTTGTCGTATGGTGCCTAATGTCTTTATTTTTATTTTTTCACGTATATATATGTTTCATTGGTTCAATTGTATATGTAAAGTATTACACTATACATAGTATTTTCTCAACTATAGTTAATTGGTTTTATTAATTCAATTTTTGTCTATTCATTTACATTACTTTTATTTGTCTAGAAGTCTCTTTTCGGACCTTTCAAATGGTATGGGATATATTACATTATCAATAGTTTTTATTGGTTTCCTTACTAATTGTGATAAAAGTAATTATTTCGTACAATTCATATTGGTTTATAGCTTTGAATACGAGCATACCTTATATTAATGTTGATGATAGCGACAGTGAGGAAACTATATTTGGATGGTAGAAAATATAATATTATGCCAACATTAACCCGTCAGAATAATCTATTATTAAATAAAATCAGACACGTTACCTTTGAACAAGAAAATGTCACAATAAATATTAGTAGTGGTACAAAATTTTAAGTTCCTATGAGAAAATCCTAAACAAATAACAGATCCTATTATTATGAATGGCTATACAAACTTCAATATTTATTTCGTATTGGGTCTGCATACTACTCTATATTATATATACTTAGATCATATTATGAACATAATTTTTTTATTTCACATTATAATTATGATTCACCTCATGTATTACATGGGACAATAACCTAGTTTGTCTAATAAAGTATAGCAAACGTATTAAAAAAATAACACATTTACGAAGTAGGCAGAGAGTTTAAACAAGAAAAAAAAATAATATAAGAATAGAAAGAATAATTTTAATCAATCAATGCTCACTTTTATTGTTATATTTATTGATATGCTATAATTTAGCTAAATAAATTAAACAGTTAATTGTATGATATATTTCATCAAATTGTATGGGAATTATAGTTGGGACATGATTTGTCATTTAGGAACATGAATGAAAGGCTACATCGTCCCCTTGCCTGATCAACCATGGTTTGTATGGATTAAACCATGGTCCTCATTTCCATTTTTCAAGAAATCCTTTTTTTTCCTTTAGATAAAGATAAATTAAAATAAATAAGAGGATAGTGGTTTGGGTCATGACCACACCCTTAGGGCAGTGGTTTTGGATGCTGGATTAGAGGTGAGTGACATGGCACTGACGTGGAGGGTCATGGTGATCATAAGAATCATGACCACACCCTATAGCCAATCTGTGTTACAATATGTGTGACTGTAACACCACGTAAAAACGTGTCCAATTATATATAGACACGTGTCCTAAACTCTAAAGCTGCGAAAGATTGAGTTTGAAGGACCAAGGTTGTCGAACAGTGAAACTATGAAACCACAGGGACTCAAAGTGTCAACATGCCAAACTTGTGCCTCTGAATGACCTTACATGATGAATATATTCTTAAATGAGTGAATGAATTGATATGAGAAGCCGTTTATGAAAATAATCGAAAGATTATTAATTAAAAGGGTTAAACGTGTCAACATGTCAATTCTGACCTCTGAGTGACCTTTTAACGAAACCGAGGCTTCGAAACATTCAAATATACTCTTAAGAATAAGTGGTATAAATTTCACGTGGTTTCGATATCGTTAAGCATGTTTTCAAGACTTTGGGCCAAAAGTGTCAATTTAATGAAACTTGCTTTCATAGAGATAATTAACGAACCCGAGCCTAACGAAGTTAGTTTATTCATCCTAGAGCTTCAACATACTGACTACAAGGGCCCCACATGTTAACAATAAGGTTATAAAGGGTAAAAAACGAGCAGGGACTGAAACTGCCAGCTTGGAAACTTGTTTTGCCAGTTTAACCGGTCCACGCGGCCCGCGTAAGACTCCCTTAAGTCTTACGCGGCCCGCCTCAGCATGCCCAGATCAGAAAAATGACTGCCAAGTGCGGGTTTGACTGTTCCACCGCCTTAACCTAGTTTGTAACGACCTAGGGAGCTGTAAGTCGGTTTAATTCAGTAGCTAGGACACCTGGGGTGATCCCAAGGCCTCCAATTATACCTGGAAGTGATCTATGATCTTGCATTTAGCTATTTAAAGGACCTTAGTTCATGTGTTCTTGACACACATTTGCAACAATTGCTACTTAACAACATCTGGAGCTTGCTAAGGACAAGAAGAGGATTATCAAGTGTAGAAAAGTTTGCTAGGACCTTAAGTAAGCCTCTAATTTATTGTTTAGTCATTTAATTTAGCTTAATTACTCTAAAGTCAAACTTATCGTAAATTTAGTTTGACTTTCGTTTTAATTACATGTGGCTTAACCACTGATCAAATTGAAAGTGGTTATAGAACCACATTAGTATAGGTGATTAACCCTTAAAAGGGCACCTCCTAATTATCTCGTTTGACTGGTCAATTGTCGGGTCAAAGTAGTTTGACAAAAAGTCAAACTGGACAGAATGTTTAAATATGATTAAAATTAATAAACCAAAGGTTCTAAATTATATTTTAACATTCTAATGACTTGGTAATCAATATTAAAACATGTTTTATCAGTCCTAACCCGACAATTAATAGTCTAATGTCAGTTTATAACCGAAAGTCGCAAAAGCTTGACTTTTGCTTTGACTTTCAGTTCTGACCCATTCAAGCTTAATTCTCCCATGTTTTAAGCTTCCATTAGGACCGCATTACTTAGTAGTATAACCCTCTGGAGTTATATTGCACGGTACCTAGTGGTTTGAATTATATGCACTTAATCGTAATTATGCTTAATAATGCCATAAACGCCCTTTTGACATACAACTGAGATTTTTAGTAATGTGAATGGACTAACATCCTTGCTACTGATATTTAGACATGTCCTAAAAGTTTGACATCAATTGGAGGTCTAGAATTGGAGTTATGCTCAATAGCGTAATTAAGGAACTTTTTAGTAATTAAATAGCTTAACTAGCATGAAGCCTATCTAAACCCAATTTTTGACACCAAACTTTATACCTACTGATGTAAAATAATATTTTGGGATTTTTGAAGATTTTTAATTATTTTTAGGCTGAGCATAACATTGGATTATAGCTTGATTTCGGTAATTGTCGGTTTTACCCTTTTCATGCATAAAATGAGTTTTACATAACTTTTTAGTGCCAAACCTTTTGCTACTGATTTCATATAATAAATAAAGTATTTTGAACTTTATAAACTGATCAAAAACTCAGATTTCCTATTTTAACCCGAATATCCCTTTAAATCGACTTTTAAGCGTTTTTAGCACATAGTTTGAATTAAAACTATATTTGGCATATAAAACTTATTACCCACTGATGTTTTAAGTTAATTTATACAATTAAACAGTAAGCCAAAGTTTTTAAACTCAGAAGTCTATTTTGACCTTTAAAGCCTATGCAAAATTACCAAAATGCCCCTACGGGACATAGTTTGGTTATATAAGATAATTTTCACATATATAAAGTATCCTACTGTTATAACTTATAAAAATTCATATTTTTACTGATTTAATCAGACCTGAAACTCAGTTGTACAATTAAACTCTTTTATGGGCATTAAAATTACCAAAATGCCCTTATGGGACTTATTTTGGTTTAAATTACTTTTTGGGCATATATGTTAACATCTTACTGATGTATTAACATATTTTAAGCATAATAATGATTAAGACCTGTATATAATTTAATTGGTTACCCGTTACGCGTTTACGCGTTCGGATCGGCTTATGTGACTAGATTACATAAAATAGTCGAAACGGGCTTAACCTTATCAATAAATTCTCAAATTCCAGAATGTGTTTAGTTTACCCATAATATAAAAGTATCCAAGATTGTTGGGTCTAAATCTCATTCTATCCCGGTCTCCGCTTAATCGAGCGTTTAGAACCGTAAGGTTTCTTTCTAGCTAGCCGGTCTAAGTCCTTGACTTAATTAAAGACCCGTTAGCATCCTAATAGGTTAATAAACTTTCTATACAGATTAAATAGCCTCCGGTAGAAGGTGCCTTCAAAAAGCTTTAGGATTTTACTGCTAGCATCAGGTAAATACTTTTAACTTATTTTCCCTTATACGGGCTTGGGATATGGTATTATAATAATACCACTTGGTCGGGTATGAAATCATTTAATCAGATTGTGATTAATAAATTTGCATAACCCGTTTTAATATGTCTTGTTTGATAACATAAACATTGGGGGTTAATCTGACCGTGTCCTGGATATCCTCGGCTCATTTCATTTAAAATAGCCACGACCTATGCACGGGGTGTAGGCATACACCTGACAGATGCAAATGCTAAATTAATATATAAACCCACATGTTGGGGATAACTCCTTTGTGGGTTCTATAAGTGGTGAGTCGGTTAATCATGACCGGCTTCCAACCGGCCCCAATTGTAAGACAAACATGTAAATCTGTATAGAAGATTATATTTAAATAATTGTCCCAAGTTATAAAAGATTTGTGCCATGTGCACTTAAATCAGTTTTCTTAAATGTTTTCAGAAGAGTCAGTTAATTGTATTTACCAGTGTAAACTAACGTATTTTCTTAAAGACTGATTTGACAGGTACCTCTCGAAATAGACTGGAGCTATAGGGTGTCATTAGAGGATCTTGCAAATCCATGAGATACCCGAAGTCTGTTGTTTTTGTTTCTTTGTACATTTATGATCCGCCTGTGGATCTTATTACATTCCAGTCTGTATATTCATAAAGTCGAACACTCAGACAATATGGTTTGTAATAGTTTATTCACCCAGACTTCCGCTGTGCTATTATATTGTGTGTATTGACTATGATGATATCAACTACGTCACGATACTCCCCGCCGGGCCCACCGGGCCCACCGGTAATATGTGGAAATATCGGGGTGTGACAGTGACGTGTAAGATAAGTTATATATGTCTATGATATTTTTTTATGTGTAAGATAAATTTAAATACATGTAAGATAAATTTTAATAAATTTTCTAGAGAGATCAGAGATAATTAATGTTTATTTTTATATATGGAGGATAAATTTGACATCTGTAGAATAAAGTATTTCTGCCTAATTAACTAGAGAGAATATATAGTACTCTCTCTAAACTAAAATGTTTTTCACTAATTAGTCGCCTATCATACGAAAGTTCCATCGGTGATTATCAAAGTGGAAGGCTCAATTACTATCTATCGGAGGTCGTTCAATAGATATGGGGCGCTAAAACTGTTGATTTGATAGAGGCGCCATTGGCGCCTAGGAAATGAGGTGTGGGGTTTTGTAGGGCGTTAAAACAGCTGATTTGGCAAGGACACCAGACAACACTGTACAAACTTATCTCCTTCGTTTTGGGTTCTAATGGTAATTATTGCTTGTCCTTTTTCCATAAGCCGGCTATAGTTATTTTTTTCTACCTATGTTGATTTCTCTTTCGACTTTAGGTTTTTTATTTCTAAAATTTCACTTTTGTTTAAAGAAATTTTTTAAATAATATTCATGATTTCATCCAATTACAATAAAAACTCTTTAAAATAATACATTTGGGACCACCAAAATTTATTAATTAAAAGAGTTATTAATTAATCGATAAATTAATAATTATTAATTTATATATTAATTAATATTTTTTTTAATTTATAGTAGAATACTTAGTTTACAAACACCTTTCAAGCTTCCACTTAATTATTGTATACAATGCACGTATATCAAATGAACGGCCCAATTTGAAAGAAACCTTCAATCTCCCACCTTATTATGCTTCTTGTGTTCAATGTATCACTTTATGGACATTAAAAATATTTTCTATATAAATACAAGATCAAAATAGGTTAACACAAACAAAACAAATCAAACCATTCCTATCGAACCCCATCATTCCCCTCTTTTGCAAGGAACTCATCATTCAAACCAATCACACCACTCTTTCCAATCCCATCCTTTTCATCATTCAGATTCCACTTACTCATCTGCACAATTTAACCCAAACGCTTATGTTAATGACTTTTTGGGCTACAACCCTTTAGGACCTGAGGATCACTTTTCTCAGGAAATGGAGATGGATGACGACCCGGATTTGCAAACAGGAACACCAGGCCACCCAATAAGTATCTCAAGCGGTTCCCCATTTCAGGGATCACCGTATCATGGGCCCGACTCATTCTAGGAGAGGATGGGTCAGTATGACTGGTTCTTTACACCATCATACCATAACTCCCCTGTCCAACCTCACTTGGATGTACCACATCTTCGAGCTGTTACCCCACCACCCTTGCCAGTTGAGGAACCACCTCAACAGCCTCCCGAGCCGCCAAGGCGGAGGAGAAATGCTAGGATGTCCGTACGTGGGGGACCACGGTTTGCATCTCCTCGTGGCTCAAGTTCGTATCCTCCTATCCCAGAAGCCCCTCAGTTGGGTGGATCATCACATACGGTGCCGGAAGTTAACCTTCCGCCGGTTTCACACGCACCACCACAGCCACCGTTGGGTTTTGACAACCCGATCCCAACGTACCCAGGATCGTCTGGGTACAATCAGTCTGGATACCCATCTGACTATGGGACTCAAGATCCGTATCTTACAGCTGCACAATACCATCATCTTTACGCTTCTTCTTCTTACCCTCCAGTTTATCCAACTGGATACCCAGGGCAAGATTATCAATACCCGTCATATCCATGGTTGCAGAAATCGGCCTAGGCGGTTATCTACTGCCTAATTTTGAGCTAGGCGGTCAATTAATCGGTCATGGTCAAAATTCGGTCAAAATCGGTCCTAGGCGGTCAAAATCGGTCCTAGGCGGTCAAAAATCAGATTAATCGGACAATATTAGTCGGTCAAAATCGATAAAAATCGGTCCTAGGCGGTCAAAATCGAACCATACTATCTGAAACTTGAAGTATTTATGTGAATTTTGAAGTATTATTTTTATATTATTGGGTATATATATATAATTTTGAAAAAATACATATAAAAATCCCATTCCGATTAATCCCGATTAATCCCTAGGCTGTACCTCACCGCCCGACTAGCGCCTAGCGCCTTCTACAACATTGGTCATATCAACAACCTCCTCCTGTTCAGCAATAACAAACTCAAGAGATCCTAGAGAGGTTAGACAGGGTTGAGCATATGGCTCATGAAAACAAGAAGAAGCACAATGGTTTTGTCAAGGGTCTTATGAACATCCTGAAGGGCAAGAAGAAATAGGGTGATGTTGGGTTGTTTTGTTTGTCATGTAATAAAGTCCCTGCGAGGACGTTTATTTTGTTTTCATGTACCAAGTCCCTGCGTGGACTTATTTCTGTTTCAGAAGCCCCTGCGTGGGCAGTGTTTTCAGTAGCCCATGCGAGGGCAGTTTGTGATGTTTTTCTCAAGTCCCTTTTCGGGCAACGTTGTAATCGTTCCGTAGTTTTAATGAAGTTATTTTGATTTTAAATATGTATTTTACTATGTCATTCTACTTCATTTCAAATTTTATTTAATCCGCCTAAGAAACTCTTAGAGGTATAACCTAGCCAAAATATTAAATGGCTATGATGGTATAACCTTTTTAAGATAATGACTCTCTGTTAACATCTGAAACATGTTAACAATCCTGAATTGTGCAGTACGAGAAACCACACAATCTTCCTAATGTACTTGGATTTTTCCAAACCACTATTGTTAGCCTATATGATCAATACGAATCATGGCTAGTAAACATCAATATGATGTATACACCACAACATCCATTAGAGATGTATGTTTATAAGCAAAGGTGTAATAATGACAATGAAGGTTCTAATAATAAACTCTTTGTCAAAAAGGCGATGAACTTTGTTCGACCCTTAAAGAAAGCAATGATTATAATCGTCCTTGTGACAAGGCTTCGTGCCATCTAAATGTCCTTCGAGATGAGCTGTGTATAAAATGAATATGTCTTCATGACATTGACAGTGTGAATTATATTCCTCTGTCTAATAAAATTTAAGGAATTATATCTCTTTGAATATTATTTTTACATATGGTCAAAATGGTTTAATAATACCATGACCATCTAGTCATCAATGCGACGATCTAATGTGTAAATTAAATATATCATTTATGTTTATTATAGTAATCAGAAATGGCTGGCTCGGATGAAGCAAACAGTCATCCTACAGAAGGCAACACCAGGATTAATATCACTGGTGCCGAACTGCAAGCAATGATCACCGCAGCAGTTTCTCAAGCGGTAGATGCTAAGTTTAAAGAGCCTAGTATTGTTAGATCTCAAACTCATTCAAAATCCCAATCTCAACCCCACACTAATAAGAAAAGTGAGTCTCAGCACTCATCTAACCAGGGTAGTGAACCCAAGAGGCAGATAGTCCTCAAGCCGACTCCTAGGTACACCAAGGGTTGTACCTACAAGTACTTTGTCTCCTGTAAGCCTAGGGATTTTACTGGAGAAAAGGGAGCAATTGACTGTATGAAATGGTTAGATGAGATGGAGACTGTAATAGACATCAGCGGATGTGCTAAGGAGGATGTGGTCATGTTTGTATCACAATCCTTCAAGGGTGATGCCCTCACATGGTGGAAAGCTTTAGTGCAGTCTACTAGGAAGGTTCACTTGTATAATCTTTCTTGGGAAAAGTTTGTAGATCTAGTAAAGGACACTTACTGCTCTCAACACGAGGTTGAGAGGATCGAATCAGACTTCCTCACCCTGGTAATGAAGGATCTGGATTGTAGATCCTATGTGACTTGCTTCAATTCAATGTCAAGGCTTGTGCCATATCTAGTCACTCCTGAACCCAAACGCATTGCGCGTTTCATCGGTGGTTTGGCCCCCGAAGTAAAAGGGAATGTTAAGGCTTCAAAGCCAGCCACTTATAGGTCCGCTGTGGATCTATCTTTGTCCCTCACTCTTGATTTTGTGAGGAGTAGGGCAAAGAAAACCACTGATGAGGGGAAGAGGAAGAGAGAGGAAGATAAGTCTCCGCAGTCGAACAAAAAGGGCAAAGGGAACTCTGGTTCCAAAAAGGGGCAGTCAAGTGACAAGCCCAGGTGTAAGACTTGCAACAAAAGGCATTTTGGAAAATGCAACCAAGACCCACAGGCCAAACCATGTGGGATCTGTAAAAAGAAAGCGCACAAATCTGTTGAGTGCCGAAATATAAAGGATGCAACTTGCTATGGTTGCAATGAAAAGGGACACATCAAAACCAATTGCCCCAAGAATGCAAAGAAGCCCGAGGAGGCAAAGAAGAACAACGCGAGAGTTTTCCAGATGCAAGCGAGGGAAGCGGTGAATGACGAGAATGTCATAACAGGTACCTTCCTCGTCAATAATAATTATGCTAGAGTCATATTTGATTCCGGTGCTGATAAGTCTTTTGTAGACCATAAGTTCTGTAAGTTATTGAATCTGCCTATTAAGACTCTAGACATAAAATACGAGGTAGAGCTTGCTGATGGTACCTTAGAAACAGCTTCCACTCTTCTTGATGGATGTTCTATATCCATTAAGAATCATTTTATCCCGTTATCTCTCTTGCCAATGAAATTGGTTGGGTTTGATATAGTTTTAGGCATGGATTGGTTGTCGCATAACCAAGCCCAAATTGCCTATGATAAAAAGCTAGTTATTATCAAAACCCCTTCTGGCGAATCAGTCACCATTCAGGGAGATACACAATATGGATTGCCCAGCAAAGTGTCTATTCTCAAGTTAGCGCAGTGTATGAAAAGTGGATGTGTCATTTACATGGCACAAGTGACGGTGAATGATCCTAAGCCTAAAATTGAAGATATCCCGATTATATCTGAATATCCTGATGTCTTTCCTGGCGAATTACCTGGATTACCTCCTGAGAGGCAAGTAGAGTTTAGGATAGACATTCTCCCAGGATCTGCACCGATAGCACGAGCTCCTTACCGCCTAGCACCTACAGAAATGAAAGAGCTCAGAACTCAATAGATGATTTATTGGAAAAAGGTTTTATACAACCTAGCTCTTCGCCTTGGGGACCTCCAATATTATTTGTGAAAAAGAAAGACGGATCAATGCGCCTATGCATTGATTATCGTGAGCTAAACAAAGTAACGATTAAGAATCGTTATCCTTTATCCAGGATCGACGATTTATTTGATCAGCTCCAAGGAGCGAGCTTCTTCTCTAAGATTGATTTGAGATCTGGGTATCATCAACTCAAGGTTAGGACTGAAGACGTGCCTAAGACGGCATTCAGAACAAGATATGGACATTACGAGTTTTTAGTGATGCCTTTTGGACTCACTAATGCTCCAGCAGCATTCATGGACCTCATGAATAGAGTCTGCAAACCATACTTAGATAAGTTTGTCATCGTCTTCATAGATGACATACTCATCTATTCTCGTAACCAGGTTGATCACGAGAAGCATCTTTGATGTATCTTAGGATTGCTTCAACAGGAGAAGCTTTATGCTAAATTCTCCAAATGTGAATTCTGGCTTCGTGAAGTCCAATTCCTTGGACATGTCGTCAGTGAGCGAGGTATCCAAGTAGATCCCGCTAAGGTAGAAGCCGTAATGAATTGGGAAGCACCCAAGACTCCAACCGAAATACGTAGTTTTCTGGGTTTAGCTGGGTATTATAGAAGATTCATTGAGAACTTCTCAAGAATAGCAGCGCCATTAACATCCTTGACCCGTAAGAATATTAAGTTTGATTGGGGTCCGAAACAACAAGAATCCTTTGAGATTCTTAAGAAGAAATTGAGCAATGCTCCGGTGCTAACTTTACCTGATGGAATTGAAGAATTTGTTGTATACTGTGATGCTTCACACACCGGTATGGGTTGTGTGCTCATGCAGCGAGGCAAGGTGATTACCTATGCATCACGACAACTAAAAGTGCATGAGAAAAATTACACCACCCACGATTTGGAGTTGGGTGCCATTGTATTCGCACTAAAGTTATGGAGACATTATTTGTATGGAACTAAATGTGTGATCTTTTCTGATCACAAAAGTCTTCAACATTTGTTCAATAAAAAAGAGCTCAATATGAGACAGCGCCGTTGGATGGAAACCTTAAATGACTATGATTGCGAAATTCGCTACCATCCTGGTAAAGCGAATGTGGTCGCAGATGCTCTAAGCCGAAAGGAAAGGATTAAACCAATTAGGATCAACGCCAAGAGCATTGAGTTGAAGAATAGTCTGAATGAAAGAATATTAGCTGCACAGAAGGATGCTGTATTGGAAGATAACCTTCCAAATGAAAAGTTAGGAATAACTGCTGAGCAGTTAGCACCTGGGAAGGATGGAATTCTCAGAATGAACGGAAGGATTTGGGTTCCTATTCAAGGAGGACTTCGAGATATAATCCTCCAGGAAGCCCACAACTCCAAGTACTCAGTTCACCCGGGAGGTGACAAGATGTATTAAGATTTAAAGGCCAATTATTGGTGGATAGGTTTAAAGAAATCTATTGCCACCCATGTAGCTAAGTGCCTGACCTGTGCTCAGATTAAAGCTGAACATCAAAAGCCATCGGGCCTGTTGCAACAGCCAGAACTTCCCACATGGAAGTGGGAAATGGTAACTATGGATTTTATAACCAAGTTACCTAAAACAAGGCACGGAAATGATACCATATGGGTTATTGTTGATAGAATGACTAAGTCAGGACATTTCTTACCCATCAAGGAGACTCATAGCTCCGATAAATTAGCCCTATTGTATGTAGATAAGATTGTAGCTCTACATGGAGTACCAGTAGCTATTATCTCCGATAGGGATACTAGATACACCTCACATTTTTGGAAAAGCTTCCAACAATCTTTGGGCACACGTTTGAATTTTAGTACTGCTTACCACCCTCAGACGGATGGACAGAGTGAGCGTACAATTCAAACTTTGGAAGACATGCTTCGTGCATGTGTTATTGATTTAGGTGGTAGTTGGGATGACCACCTGCCATTGATAGAGTTCTCCTATAACAATAGCTACCATACAAGCATTAAGGTTGCGCCTTTTGAGGCATTATATGGTAGGAAATGCAGAACGCCTGTCTGTTGGGCAGAAGTCGAAGAAGCTCAGTTATCAGGACCTGATATAGTCCTTGAAACAACGGACAAGATTATCCAGATTCGTGATCGCCTGAAAGCTGCCAGGGATAGGCAGAAAAGTTATGCTGATAAGGGGCTAAGACCTCTAAAGTTTGAGGTAGGCGATAAAGTTCTGTTGAAAGTGTCACCTTGGAAAGGTGTGATGCGTTTTGGTAAAAAGGGCAAATTAAGCCCTAGGTATATTGGGCCATTCGAGATTATCGAATGTGTCGGCAGTGTAGCTTATAAGCTAAACGTGCCTGAGGAGCTAAGTGGGATTCATAATGTTTTTCACTTTTGTAATCTCAAGAAATGCCTAGCTGATGAATCACTAGCTATGTCCCATAAAGACGTGCAGATTGATGAAAGCTTGAGATTCGTTGAAAGACCTATATCGATCGAGGATCGACAAGTTAAAAAGCTCCGAAGAAAGCATGTACCTATAGTAAATGTCAAATGGGAAGCCCGTAGAGGTCCCGAGTATACGTGGGAAGTCGAGTCCACTATGAAACAGAAATACCCTCACTTATTTCAGTAAATCTCGGGGTCGAGATTTCTTTTAAGGGGGTGAGGATGTAACACCATGTAAAAACGTGTCCAATTATATATAGACACGTGTCCTAAACTCTAAAGGTGCGAAAGATTGAGTTTGAAGGACCAAGGTTGTCGAACAGTGAAACTATGAAACCACAGGGACTCAAAGTGTCAACATGCCAAACTTGTGCCTCTGAATGACCTTACATGATGAATATATTCTTAAACGAGTGAATGAATTGATATGAGAAGCCGTTTATGAAAATAATCGAAAGATTATTAATTATAAGGGTTAAACGTGTCAACATGTCAATTCTGACCTCTGAGTGACCTTTAATGAAACCGAGGCTTCGAAACATTCAAATATACTCTTAAGAATAAGTGGTATAAATTTCACGTGGTTTCGATATCGTTAAGCATGTTTTCAAGACTTTGGGCCAAAAGTGTCAATTTAATGAAACTTGCTTTCATAGAGATAATTAACGAACCCGAGCCTAACGAAGTTAGTTTATTCATCCTAGAGCTTCAACATACTGACTACAAGGGCCCCACATGTTAACAATAAGGTTATAAAGGGTAAAAAACGAGCAGGGACTGAAACTGCCAGCTTGGAAACTTGTTTTGCCAGTTTAACCGGTCCACGCGGCCCGCGTAAGACTCCCTTAAGTCTTACGCGGCCCGCCTCAGCATGCCCAGATCAGAAAAATGACTGCCAAGTGCGGGTTTGACTGTTCCACCGCCTTAACCTAGTTTGTAACGACCTAGGGAGCTGTAAGTCGGTTTAATTCAGTAGCTAGGACACCTGGGGTGATCCCAGGGCCTCCAATTACACCTGGAAGTGATCTATGATCTTGCATTTAGCTATTTAAAGGACCTTAGTTCATGTGTTCTTGACACACATTTGCAACAATTGCTACTCAACAACATCTGGAGCTTGCTAAGGACAAGAAGAGGATTATCAAGTGTAGAAAAGTTTGCTAGGACCTTAAGTAAGCCTCTAATTTCTTGTTTAGTCATTTAATTTAGCTTAATTACTCTAAAGTCAAACTTATCGTAAATTTAGTTTGACTTTCGTTTTAATTACATGTGGCTTAACCACTGATCAAATTGAAAGTGGTTATAGAACCACATTACTATAGGTGATTAACCCTTAAAAGGGCACCTCCTAATTATCTCGTTTGACTGGTCAATTGTCGGGTCAAAGTAGTTTGACAAAAAGTCAAACTGGACAGAATGTTTAAATATGATTAAAATTAAAAAACCAAAGGTTCTAAATTATATTTTAACATTCTAATGACTTGGTAATCAATATTAAAACATGTTTTATCAGTCCTAACCCGACAATTAATAGTCTAATGTCAGTTTATAACCGAAAGTCGCAAAAGCTTGACTTTTGCTTTGACTTTCAATTCTGACCCATTCAAGCTTAATTCTCCCATGTTTTAAGCTTCCATTAGGACCGCATTACTTAGTAGTATAACCCTCTGGAGTTATATTGCATGGTACCTAGTGGTTTGAATTATATGCACTTAATCGTAATTATGCTTAATAATGCCATAAACGCCCTTTTGACATACAACTGAGATGTTTAGCAATGTGAATGGACTACCATCCTTGCTACTGATATTTAGACATGTCCTAAAAGTTTGACATCAATTGGAGGTCTGGAATTAGAGTTATGCTCAATAGCGTAATTAATAAACTTTTTAGTAATTAAATAGCTTAACTAGCATGAAGCCTATCTAAACCCAATTTTTGACACCAAACTTTATACCTACTGATGTAAAATAATATTTTGGGATTTTTGAAGATTTTTAATTATTTTTAAGCTAAGCATAACATTGGATTATAGCTTGATTTCGGTAATTGTCGGTTTTACCCTTTTCATGCATAAAATGAGTTTTACATAACTTTTTAGTGCCAAACCTTTTGCTACTGACTTCATATGATAAATAAAGTATTTTGAACTTTATAAACTGATCAAAAACTCAGATTTCCTATTTTAACCCGAATATCCCTTTAAATCGACTTTTAAGCGTTTTTAGCACTTAGTTTGAATTAAAACTATATTTGGCATATAAAACTTATTACCCACTGATGTTTTAAGTTAATTTATACAATTAAACAGTAAGCCAAAGTTTTTAAACTCAAAAGTCTATTTTGACCTTTAAAGCCTATGTAAAATTACCAAAATGCCCCTACGGGACATAGTTTGGTTATATAAGATAATTTTCACATATATAAAGTATCCTACTGTTATAACTTATAAAAATTCATATTTTTACTGATTTAATCAGACCTGAAACTCAGTTGTACAATTAAACTCTTTTATGGGCATTAAAATTACCAAAATGCCCTTATGGGACTTATTTTGGTTTAAATTACTTTTTGGGCATATATGTTAACATCTTACTGATGTATTAACATATTTTAAGCATAATAATGATTAAGACCTGTATATAATTTAATTGGTTACCCGTTACGCGTTTACGCGTTCGGATCGGCTTATGTGACTAGATTACATAAAATAGTCGAAACGGGCTTAACCTTATCAATAAATTCTCAAATTCCAGAATGTGTTTAGTTTACCCATAATATACAAGTATCCAAGCTTGTTGGGTCTAAATCTCATTCTATCCCGGTCTCCGCTTAATCGAGCGTTTAGAACCGTAAGGTTTCTTTCTAGCTAGCCGGTCTAAGTCCTTGACTTAATTAAAGACCCGTTAGCATCCTAATAGGTTAATAAACCTTCTATACAGATTAAATAGCCTCCGGTAGAAGGTGCCTTCAAAAAGCTTTAGGATTTTACTGCTAGCATCATGTAAATACTTTTAACTTATTTTCCCTTATACGGGCTTGGGATATGGTATTATAATAATACCACTTGGTCGGGTATGAAATCATTTAATCAGATTGTGATTAATAAATTTGCATAACCCGTTTTAATATGTCTTGTTTGATAACATAAACATTGGGGGTTAATCTGACCGTGTCCTGGATATCCTCGGCTCATTTCATTTAAAATGGCCACGACCTATGCACGGGGTGTAGGCATACACCTGACAGATGCAAATGCTAAATTAATATATATACCCACATGTTGGGGATAACTCCTTTGTGGGTTCTATAAGTGGTGAGTCGGTTAATCATGACCGGCTTCCAACCGGCCCCAATTGTAAGACAAACATGTAAATCTGTATAGAATATTATATTTAAATAATTGTCCCAAGTTATAAAAGATTTGTGCCATGTGCACTTAAATCAGTTTTCTAAAATGTTTTCCAAAGAGTCAGTTAATTGTATTTACCAGTGTAAACTAACGTATTTTCTTAAAGACTGATTTGACAGGTACCTCTCGAAATAGACTGGAGCTATAGGGTGTCATTAGAGGATCTTGCAAATCCATGAGATACCCGAAGTCTGTTGTTTTTGTTTCTTTGTACATTTATGATCCGCCTGTGGATCTTATTACATTCCAGTCTGTATATTCATAAAGTCGAACACTCAGACAATATGGTTTGTAATAGTTTATTCACCCAGACTTCCGCTGTGCTATTATATTGTGTGTATTGACTATAATGATATCAACTACGTCACGATACTCCCCGCCGGGCCCACCGGTAATATGTGGAAATATCGGGGTGTGACAGTGACGTGTAAGATAAGTTATATATGTCTATGATATTTTTTTATGTGTAAGATAAATTTTAATAAATTTTCTAGAGAGATCAGAGATAATTAATGTTTATTTTTATATATGGAGGATAAATTTGACATCTGTAGAATAAAGTATTTCTGCCTAATTAACTAGAGAGAATATATAGTACTCTCTCTAAACTAAAATGTTTTTCACTAATTAGTCGCCTATCATACGAAAGTTACATCGGTGATTATCAAAGTGGAAGGCTCAATTACTATCTATCGGAGGTCGTTCAATAGATATGGGGCGCTAAAACTGTTGATTTGATAGAGGCGCCATTGGCGCTTAGGAAATGAGGTGTGGGGTTTTGTAGGGCGTTAAAACAGCTGATTTGGCAAGGACACCAGACAACACTGTACAAACTTATCTCCTTCGTTTTGGGTTCTAATGGTAATTATTGCTTGTCCTTTTTCCATAAGCTGGCTAAAGTGATTTTTTTTTTCTACCTATGTTGATTTCTCTTTCGACTTTAGGTTTTTTATTTCTAAAATTTCACTTTTGTTTAAAGAAAATTTTTAAATAATATTCATGATTTCATCCAATTACAGTAGAAACTCTATAAAATAATACACTTGGGACCACCAAAATTTATTAATTAAAATAGTTATTAATTAATCGATAAATTAATAATTATTAATTTATATATTAATTAATATTTTTTTAATTTATAGTAGAATACTTAGTTTACAAACACCTTTCAAGCTTCCACTTAATTATTGTATACAATGCATGTATATCAAATGAACGGCCCAATTTGAAAGAAACCTTCAATCTCCCACCTTATTATGCTTCTTGTGTTCAATGTATCACTTTATGGACATTAAAAATATTTTCTATATAAATACAAGATCAAAATAGGTTAACACAAACAAATCATACACACAACATGGCTTCCCATCTTAAAGGTGTGAAAAAAATAACAATGACAGACGAGATTCGAAGAGCATTATGCAAGAACAACAAGGATAATCCAAGTCTCACTCAAAAGCAATTGCAATAATGGGTTCATAGTAACTATGGTTTGCAGGTGAGTCAAGCGACAATATCGAATACAGTTAAGCGGTCTTTAGAGTATCTCTCACTTGCTCCCGAAAGAGGCGATGTTAAGCGACACAAACCGGCAAAATTTCCTAACCTAGAAAAATCTCTCTATGAATGGATTCTTCAATATCAAGAACATGTGAATATGACAGGTGAACTAATCATCGAGAAGGCGAAAAAGTTCATGAAAGATATGTATCCAGTGGATACTCCAGACTTTATTTTTTCTATTGGTTGGCTTGGAAAGTTCAAAGCAAGATATGGAATTAAAAATTTTCGGCGTTTTGGAGAGAGTGGATCTGTTGAAATGGAGGGCATGGAGGACAAATTAAAATCCATAAGAGACAAAGTTGATCAGCATGGACTATGGATGTTCGTGCAAATACAATTGCGAACTGCTTTCGTCAATGTAAACTTCGATCAACAGATAACATGACTTTTGAGAACTCAGATGAAGGTGGTGAAAGCACTCAAGAACTCCAGAATTTGATCAAAGAGTTGGGTTATCGCAATGCAATGGATGTCGAAGATGTTCTGACTCACCCAGAAGAAAATGTAGTTGCACAGTTGTTGACTGATGAAGAAATTATTGAAAGCGTTATTGTAATTAATAAAGATGATATCGATGAAGAAGATGATGAAAGTTCTACAATGGAGCCCCCTTCATGAAACGAAGCTATTAAAGCGGCAATCACATTGAACAATTTCTTGTTGAGCTATGAGAAAACAACACCAGAAGTTCTTACCATGCTAAGGAAAATTAGAGACGAGATTCAAGGGGAAATTGATTTCAACAAAAAACAAAAGACAATTGAGTCATTTTTCAAGAAACCTTCATAAATCATTCATGTAATATGCTATATATAAGGAATTATTAATTTATATTTTATATGGGGTCTAAAGAAATTATCAAAAATGTATTATCTTATAATTTTAGCGAATTATTAATTTAGCACCCTATCCCCAAGTCGGGACCGGCAAAAAATATTATCTTAGAGAGTTTATTAAATAATCGAGTATTAATTTATCGACTTTCTACTGTATAACTAGATATTTTTTTAGATTTACATGTTAAGTGATTTTTATGAAAAAAAGTAGAAATTATGTTGTTTTTTTCCATTAAATTATTAAGAGACTTTGACAAGAGAGAAAAAACTGAAAGTATGTTGGTTTTTACGTGTAAAAGATTGTTAAGGAACTTTTACAATAAAAACAGAAAGCATTTTGGTTTTTTATTATAAAAGATTGTTAATTGACTTTTACGATAAAAAATAGAAGGGATGTTTGTTTTTTATGTGTAAAAGAATGTTAAGAAACTTTTAAGATTGAAAAAAAATGTATGTGTTGGTTTTTTTTTATGGTATTTATTCTTAGAACTAAACCAAAAAGGTTATCAATTTTATTTAACTTATGACTCCTACAGTATGGAATCTGTTAGGAAACTCAAACCGCATAAAATTATTTTATCGCAACTTATTAAGAGTCATGTACTTATTATAATATATGGCCTAGTCATGTATTTATCTTTACTAAATTGGTGTTTTAACTCCCCGTTTTGAAGAAGTTGGCAAGTTAAACATGTTATCTGCCTATTGTCTCTTGGCCTAGTCATCTATTTATCTTTACTAAATTGGTGTGGGTTCAAATTCCACATAGTGAGGATTAAGTGATTTTAGGAGTAGATTTTAGGGGTTTGTTAGCCATTAAAAAAAAGCTAAACATGTCATTTTAAGTTTAATATTTTACTTTTTAAGGACCAAGTAATGTATTAATACTACATACGAAAACCATGAATTTTCTATTAATAACAGAATAATACATCAAAGTAATTAATAATTTACCTATAAAGAAAGTAATTATTACAAAAAAAAATTAGGAACGTATGTGTAGAGGTGATAATGCCTTTATGCATGCAATGCATGGCCATTATATAACGATTTCTTGAGGGTATGCATGAGTCAACGATAATGATGGTGGTAAAGGTGGTGGTGTAGCATTCCCAACGTGTATACCAGCAACCTTCTTCGAACTGACACACGGGTTACCACAGTTGCCTGTGTTACAACATCCATTTCCTGGTGGTCGAACAGGTCCTCTTTGTAGAGACGATAACAAAAGGTTTCCTGTCTTCATCCAAGATTCTTCAAATCCGTCGTCAAGGAGTCTACAACCTTCATTTGGTTCAAAACTCGCGAAGATCAACATAAACGATGCGATTACGGCTACAATTTTGATACTTAGTGTCATCATGTTTTGTTGCTACTAAATGGGAAGAAAGTTGATAAATAAATGTGAATATATTTTGATGGTTTGATCAAAGAGGTGGAAGTGTATTTATAGGATTAGTGGGTTGATCAAATTAGGGTTTGACTTTAATTCTTTGAATATGACTTGAACGTTTCTTGCGTGTGGTGTATTTTGAATTGGAACTAGGTCAGTACCTACTTTTTTCAAACCGGTTAATAAGTGTTTTTTGTCTGAGTATAAGAAACATATTTGATCAAGTATAAACGGACCAGACGGGTTAATAAGGGTTTTCTGTCTGGATATATAAAAATGACCGGATTGGACCGGTTAATAAGTGTTTTCAGTCTAGATATAAAAAACATATTTGATCAATTAGACGGTCAATTAATAACCGATCTGGTTATAAAAATATTGGTTGAAACAAACCCATTTTTCAAATAAATGCTTATTATATAAGTTCAAATTTTAATGACAGTGTGTGAAACAAACTATTATGAATTATCATTTTTTTATGAAATAGTTTGTCATATTTAAGTTATGGTGCAAATTAACTCTGAGCGATTGATAATAATTAAAAATTGAAGTCATATATACCATTGCTTCACTTGCAAGAAATATTAACAATTTATTATACAGTGATTAAGACGGCACTACTTTACCAAGTCATAAGACGCAAACTCTCTTAAACTAGCTTAGCAGAGGCTAGTCGTCAGTTAAGATAAATAACTTCTTAATGACTAGTGAAGCATGTAAAGTTCCATTTCATTTCATTTCAATGCATTTTTTTTAATAATTCGTTATACGCGTAAACTCAATGACCTAAAAACTAGACATGTTAAAAACCAATATATACATATGCATATGTATATTTATAGTAAAAGGATATTTAGAAACCTTAATAATTCGTTATACGCGTAAACTCAATGGCCTAAAAACTAGACATGTTAAAAACTAATATATACATATGCATATGCATAGTAAAAGGATATTTAGAAACGAGTTTGAGAAAATATGTGAAAACTTAATATAATAGAAACTTTCTATTATAAAATTTTTAGTGCATGTAATATCCAAATTTTCGAGCATTTTGAGCCAAAAACAAAATAAAAAAGCGTCAAGCGAATTTTTTGATAAATATTTTTTCAACGAAAGAGGTGTCTGGTACTATATATGTAACACATCCACCCGGCAATTTTTTATTTTATTTTATTATTTATTATTATTATTTTTTTGCTTACAACGATCAAAAATATGTATTCTATTAAAAAGGCTCAATCTATTTGGACACCCACTGCAGCAATTTGGACACTTTTTGTGCCCTAGACGTCTCGTATAGGGCTATACGAGGCGTCTAGGCACTGAATTCAACTGGGTCTTCAGAGATGTCAGGCACAAAGTTTAAGAAACCCTAGACGCCTCGTACAGGCCTATACGAGGCGTCTAGGCGTTGAGTTTTTTTTAGGTTGAAAGAAGTGGTGTTTTGGTGTGGTTTTTTTGATAGTTTTCGAAGGAGTGTTTTTTTAGTGAAATTTTTTTTGGTTTTAAAAAAAGTTTTGTTTTTTTTTACACTATAAAAAAATCAACTATTTTAAAAATCGGCTCTTTAAATAGATTCTATCGACTAAATGTTTTAATGTTTTTAACATTTTACTTTTTTAAATGTTATTTTTCTGATTAAAATTTTATCTCGTTCAAATATTTTTTCCGTATTATATTCAAAGGATATATTGTTTCCGTATTATATTCAAAACATATATTGTTTACCTATTATATCAATTTAAGACAACAATCATCAAGTAACCGAATAACTGAAAACAAACATAAATATGACATATATAAGATAACTTTTGTACATCCATAACAAAAATATATAAGATAGGTTTGTACATCCATAACAAAAATAAAAACAACAACAGGTCTATGCATCAGAATCCGAATCCGAATCTGGATCTGGCTGCTGCGGTTGCTGCTGCTGATGTGGTGCTCGAGCTGGTGGGGGCGGTATCGCGGGTAACCCCTCTCTCTCGTCTATCATGCGTCTCCCGGACCAAGCAACCTTCCAAATCGTTGAGCCTTTCAAGCTCGGCTCGTACCTCCGGATGTAGCGCAGCTCCTGGGGCATGACCTGGAATAACGTGACGTGGAAACTGAGGCGCCTCGTTAGGTGGCGGTGGCTGTGGCATCGCTGCACCGTCTAAATCCACCGGAGGATCCGGCACGGGCACTGCATCATCAGGATCTACCGGAGGATAGACGAGCTCGAACTGCTCTGGTAGGGGCTCCTCTGTCCATATGCCCCCGTTGCGGTTTTTAAACCGCATGCCAACGGGGAACCTCCTGATCAGTGACATCCCCCACAACGATGGAAAACCCATCCGCGTCGGCATGACTGGCGGCGTCCGCAAATGTGGGTCCTCCGGTACGATGCCCAATGAACGGGTAATGACGGTCACGTACGCGCCGCCATACAAAAATCCGCGCTCCTGTCGGTGATGGACGGAGGCGTAGTACTGGGCTAGACCGCGTGCTAGTGTGCACGGCATCCTGTACAACAAACAATAAAAGAAAAAAAAGATCTGTGGTCGTACACCACTCTCGGCTATAGCCGCGCGCTGCAATAGAAGTAGCGAGCATATGGTGCATATAGCTGCAGATAGTGTTAGCGAAATACAGAAACAGAGATTAATAAACAATACACATAATCACAATAATTGTTGTAATAAACGTACTGTAACACCCATATTTATTTAAATGTAAATATACGATATATGTGAATTCTACAATCATTTTATATAATAAGGTCCAAAAGAAAAGTATTTAAAGTAGCCACATTAGTTTTCTTCTTACTAATTAAAACATTTTAAAGGTTGTTTAACAAACACTTTACACTCGTAACATTGTTCAAAACAACTTAAAATATGCGGAAGCTTCAAAAATATGTGTTCGGTTCTTCAAAAGTTTGCTTGATCATCATCCGTAGTCCTTAAGTACCTAAACTGAAATGTTTGCATAAAACATTTGCATTAGATTGCTTAGAAATAATCCATAAATGAACTAGAATCAAAGTAAATTCAAATAGTTACAATTATAAAAATATATAATTTGTGTCAGGTTCCACCGTAATTTACGGTCCTACCGTAAATTACGGTAGTTGATTTTCAACAATGTTCACCGTAAATCAGACGAATTCCACCGTAAACCTTTAACCTCCACCGTAAATTACGGTACTACCGTAATTTACGGTAGTACCTGGAATTTCATGTTTTGTTTTTGTTTGTTCATTACACCCAGACCCCAACTCTCGGATTTCAGTTTTCTATGATACCGATACATTAAAACCTTGTATTTCTTATACGTTATATATTAACCAATCATCAAAGAACAATCTATCATATTTCGGAGCATTAATCATGCCTTACTTCATTGTTCGACCCGTTTGGATGCCAAGATTTAGGCATCAAACTAGGTATTTCGAAAATTCACTTTCTATCACATGTTTTGACCCGTTTCACTTGTTTAAGATGCAAAGTCACTTCCGTGACGTATTGGTCTATCTTGTTTACCATGTTTTCAAAACTACAATATAAAACTAACAAATAAATTATAATGTAACGAAACGATAATTTCGTACCTCTAGAGCACGCCTTTCCCCCGTGAATTCCCTCCGGCTTGTCCGCTTGATGATCCGGACTCTTTGCCTAGAAAATTCAGTTTTACAACTTGTTTAGAACTCTTTTCATGACCATAATCGCATCATTATGAATCATGACTAATTCTACGTTTTCCTCCTATTCTAAGATTTAAATCTTCAGTTAGGCAATTCAACGAACACCTAACGCGTCAGATTTTTTCTACAATCATTACTAAGTTCATGACTTGCAATTTAACATCTAATTTCACTTTAATTAAGCCATTTGTACTCATTTAAACATTCAAATTGCTGAATTTCATCATACCATTCAGCTTTTCTCTAGATTAAAATTCATAATCCTAGTACTTGTCTAGTCTTTACAATATCATAAATCACCTACAATGGTGATTGTAATTTCTTCAAATAACATGCAATGATTTTCACAATTTATCATCTAGGGTTTAATCCTAACAACATATTATTTCAAGATTCATTCATGCATGACATATCTAGGTTCAATTTCAGTTATTCACCATTAAATTAGAATTTATGGTGAATCAAAATATCAAAATTATACATACCTTTTGATCCCTAAGACGAGGTGATCACTAATTCATGTTTAGAATTCGATTTGAAACAGATTTGAGGCTTCAATTTAGTAAATTTTGGTGTGAAGCTAGGGTTGGAGAATCCCCTGTGTCGCCCCCTTTCTCCTGATCGACCAGACACACAAGTTTTTGTGTGTTTGGTTTGGTTTTGTTATTATTAGTAATTATCTTTCACTTTTGACAAGTTTAAACCCTCAACTATGATTTTTCCTTAAGTTTAAGTATCTTAACATGTTATGAATTATTTCAAGACTTGAATTTAACTAGGTTAAGCTCCTAGTTGGTAAATTCTTGTTTGTTATTTCATTAGAATTTTAATATAAGGATTTATATTTTCGGGGTGTTACAAGTTCACCCCCCTTAAAAAGGGTTTCGTCCCCGAAACCGAATTACGTACCAAATAAAGTAGGGTGAAGACGTCGCATCTCTTCTTCGGACTCCCACGTAGTGTCCGAACCTTTCCTATGCTCCCATTTGACTTTAACTTGGTCAATTTGTTTATTTCGTAAATGTTTGACCTTTCTATCTAAAATCTCCACCGGTCTTACCGCATAATTTAGACTATTATCCACTTCGATATCATCGTAATGGATATAGGTCGTTTCGTCTGCTAGGCACTTTCTTAATTGCGACACGTGGAACGTGCCATGGATTCCACTTAGCTCCTCCGGTAATTCAAGGCGATAAGCTACCTTGCCAACTCTCCCGATAATTTTAAATGGTCCAATAAACCTTGGGCTTAGCTTCCCCCTTTTTCTGAACCTAATAACACCCTTCCATGGGGAGACTTTTAGCATGACCATGTCCCCAACTTGGAATTCGATCGGCCTTTTCCTTTTATCAGCATACGCTTTTTGCCTGTCTTGAGCCGCTTTCAAGTGTGCCCGAACTTTATCGATCTTTTCATTCGTGGCTCGTACTATATCTTGGTGGGCGAGTTCACGTGGACCCACTTCACCCCAACATACCGGGGTTCGACACTTCCTACCGTAAAGCATTTCGTATGGTGCCATCTTAATACTAGATTGGTAACTGTTGTTATACGAAAACTCGACTAACGGTAAGTGAACATCCCAACTGCCTCCAAAGTCGATTATACACGCCCGTAGCATGTCCCCCAATGTTTGTATCGTTCTTTCACTTTGTCCATCCGTTTGAGGATGGTACGCAGTGCTAATGAACAATTTGGTCCCCATTTGCTCTTGAAAATCTCGCCAGAAATTCAAAGTAAACCGGGTATCCCTATCAGACACAATGGACACCGGCACCCCATGACGTGCTATTATTTCATTCGTATAAACTTCTGACATCTTTTCTGACGTGTAAGTCTCACGAATCGGAATGAAGTGAGCACTTTTCGTCAATCTATCCACCACTACCCATATGGCATCGAAACCACGATTCGTCTTAGGCAACTTGGTTAACAGGTCCATTGTAATATGTTCCCATTTCCAAACCGGAATTTCTAACGGTTGGAGTTTGCCATATGGTTTCTGATGCTCCGCCTTGACTTGTAAACATGTCAAGCATTTTTCCACGTACTTCGCCACATCTCTCTTCATTCCGGGCCACCAATAATTTTGTTTCAAATCATTGTACATCTTGGTCGCACCCGGATGAATTGAATAACGGGATTTGTGAGCTTCATTAAGTAGAAGCGCCTTTACTCCACAAGTATGTGGGACCCATATCCTTCCGGATCGAGTTTTCAACCCGTGATTCCCTTCCGATAAATCTTTCAATTGACCGATTATTCTTTCTTTCTTCCAATTTTCTTCTTTTACCGCTTCTAACTGCGCCTCTCGAATACGTTCAAGTATACCCGAGGTCACCACGAGTTGCATCGACCTCACTCGTATTGGGACATAGTCCGCTTTTCTGCTTAGAGCGTCCGCTACCACATTTGCTTTTCCAGGGTGATAATGTATCTCACAATCGTAGTCTTTCACCGTTTCCAGCCATCGCCTTTGTCGCATATTTAACTCCTTCTGATCAAAGAAGTATTTCAAGCTCTTGTGGTCGGTGAATATGGTGCACTTTACCCCATACAAGTAATGCCTCCATATTTTTAATGCAAATACTACCGCTGCCAACTCGAGATCGTGCGTGGGATATTTCTTCTCGTGTATCTTTAATTGTCTCGAGGCATAGGCTATTACCTTGCCCCGTTGCATCAACACGCAACCGAGCCCCGATAATGAAGCATCCGAATAAACCACCATGTCTTCGACTCCGTCCGGCAATGTCAGTACCGGAGCTTGAGTTAGCTTTTCTTTTAGCGTTTGAAATGCTTTTTCTTGATCGATTCCCCAAATAAACTTTGCTTTCTTTTGGGTTAGCTTTGTTAGCGGTGACGCAATCTTGGAGAAATCTCGAATGAATCTCCTATAGTACCCTGCAAGCCCCAAAAAGCTTCTAATTTCTGAAGGGTTCTTCGGGGGATTCCATTTTGACACAGCCTCTATCTTTGACGGATCCACCAATACTCCGTCGGCATTTATGACATGGCCTAAAAATTGAACCTCTCGTAACCAAAAGGCACATTTAGAGAATTTTGCATATAACTTCTCTCGCCTAAGTGTCTCTAACACTTCTTGTAAGTGGTGTGCGTGTTCAGCTTCACTTTTCGAGTACACCAAGATATCATCGATAAACACGATGACCGACTTATCCAACATTGGCTTGCAAACCCGGTTCATGAGGTCCATGAAAGCCGCGGGTGCGTTTGTTAGCCCAAATGACATCACGAGGAATTCGTAATGTCCGTATCTCGTGCGGAAAGCCGTCTTCGGCACATCTTCTTCTTTGACCTTTAGTTGGTGATACCCCGATCTAAGGTCAATTTTGGAAAACCAGTTCACACCTTGTAGTTGGTCGAATAAATCATCTATCCTTGGGAGCGGGTATCGGTTCTTTACCGTGAGTTTGTTTAACTCCCGGTAATCAATACACATGCGCATGCTCCCGTCTTTCTTTCTCACGAACAATACCGGTGCGCCCCAAGGAGACACACTCGGCCTTATGAATCCCTTGTCAAGCAGGTCTTGGATTTGGGACATCAACTCTTGTAATTCCGACGGTGCAAGTCGGTACGGGGCTTTTGCTACGGGTTTCGCACCCGGAATCAATTCGATCCCGAACTCTATTTCCCGTTCAGGCGGTATCCCCGGTAAATCTTCCGGAAAAACGTCTTCATAATCTCGTACTACCGGTACATCTCCAATCTTTCGTGATTCTTTCTCGGGCTCATTAGCGTATATTATGAATGCCTTGCATCTTCGCTTCATTAGCTTGTGAGCTTTCAACATTGAGCATACTATGGGGTTGCCTCCTTTTTCGCCATAAATGGTGACGTGTTTCCCGCTCGGAGATGTTAGTTTTATCTCTTTACGGAAGCACACGACCTTTGCATGGTGTCGGGATAGCCAATCCATCCCAACGACTACTTGAAATTCTCCCATCGACATCGGGATTAGATTTATCAAATATTCTTCATCGTCGATGCTCAGTTTACAATTTTCACATACATCACAAACAATAAAGCTCTTGTTATTACCTATCTCTACATCTAAAGGCACAGGTAATTTTGTTAGAACAAATGAAGGATGTCGAATAAGTCCATATGAAACAAAGGATTTATTCGCACCCGTATCAAATAACACGTGTGCAGGAATTGAATTTACAGCAAATATACCTGAGACCACGTCAGGTTCAACCTTTGCTTCTGCGGCAGTTAATTGATAAGATCTTGCCTTTGCTTTCGGGGCTTCACCTTTCGGTTCCTGCCCATCCTTCTTTCCAACCAGTTCCGGGCATTCCGACTTCTTATGACCCGTTCGGTAACAATTGTAACAAACCGTCACTTTCTCCGGGCATGATATAGCCATATGTCCCATTTTCTTGCATATGGGACAAGGCTTATCCTTGTAACGACATTCGCCTTTATGACCCTTCCCACAAATTCTGCAACTTGGCGACCCGCCTTTCGTATCAGATTTCTTTGCGCTTTCGTTTGTTCGTGCCTTCTTAGTAGGGCTTGGATTCACATCTTGTGCCCTTCATTCACCCCGTTCTATGCTCTTTTTCAGTTCGATCTCCCTTTCCCGAGCAGCATTGACAATCTCGGTAAGGGTCTCATATTTTGAAGGGGTTATGAACTCTCTATACTCCGCACTTAGCATGTTATGGTAGTAATAGACCTTTTGTTCTTCATTTGTCACCAAATCATCACAGAACTTTATCTTGTCCATAAACATCCCCGTGATCTTGTCTATGGATTCACCCTTGTGTCTGAGTTGCATGAACTCTTCCTTGATTCTATTTATGACCGCTTTGGGACTATGGTGTTTAAGAAACAGCGTCTTAAACTCCTCCCATGTCATGGCCTTAGCCGCTTCACTTCCAATCTCCTTCTTTTTGTTATCCCACCAGTCCTTCGCTTGACCTCTTAATTGACCCGTACCATAAGCTACGTAGTCATTTTCATCACAATGAGTTCTCTCGAATACTCCTTCAATATCACTTAGCCATCGTTAGCACACAATTGGATCAACCTCCCCATTATATATTGGTGGTTTACAGGCCATGAATTCCTTGTATGAACAAGGCTTTCGTCCACCATGCTTTTCCTTTGCTGAATTGGAATCATCTTCCAATTTCTTGATTCTCTCTTCTACTATTGATAAAACTGTGTTTTGAATTTTATCAATAAAGCCCGACAAGCTCTTTTCGATCGCCTTTCCAACCTCTTCGGCAATCACTTCCTTCATTTGCTCGGTGACTCTTGGCACCGCATTATCATTACCTCCATCAGCCATCTCTATTTCTGAAATGTTTACATAGTTTGTTAAACATTCCATTTATAACACATGCTTTACTTGTTTTGATTTAATCAAGTTCATAGCTTGATTTAATCATTCTTGTTTCAATTCAATCAAGTCCGTGACTTGATTTAATCATTCTTGTTTCAATTTAATCAAGTTCGTAACTTGATTTAATCATTCTTGTTTCAATTCAATCAAGTCCGTGACTTGATTTAATCATTCTTGTTTCAATTTAATCAAGTTCGTAACTTGATTTAATCATTCTTGTTTCAATTAAATCAAGTCCGTGACTTGATTTAATAATTCTTGTTTCATGCATTTCTTGTTTTTTTGAGCGAGCTTACACACTCTTTTCATGCATATTTGTTCATTTCTCATTTTCTACGTAGTACATAATTTATTAACAAAATAAGTTAGTTCTTACCGGACGATCGATCAAGCTTGAACCGAACACTTATTGACAACCTTGAGCTCTGATTACCAACTTGTAACACCCATATTTATTTAAATGTAAATATACGATATATGTGAATTCTACAATCATTTTATATAATAAGGTCCAAAAGAAAAGTATTTAAAGTAGCCACATTAGTTTTCTTCTTACTAATTAAAATATTTTAAGTTGTTTTGAACAATGTTACGATTGTAAAGTGTTTGTTAAACAACCTTTAAAATGTTTTAATTAGTAAGAAGAAAACTAATGTGGCTACTTTAAATATTTTTCTTTTGGACCTTATTATATAAAATGATTGTAGAATTCACATATATCGTATATTTACATTTAAATAAATATGGGTGTTACAAGTACGTACCTGTACAATGGGTCGTCAATAAACGAAACTCTCCCCTTCGACTTGTTGTGCTCCCAAGTATTTGGCCCCGCAATCACCTGCCAAAAGCCTAAAAGAGTGGGTCTATCCACCACCACTAGCCCCGCTGTGTAAACGTCAGTCTCGATCTCCTCCGGCATGTATAAACCGCAATGCACCGCAAACTGTGCTAGCGTCATTGAACGCAAAATGCCAGCGATCCCGAAAGAAACCTCAGGCAGAGGGGGAGCATCTGGGTGCGGAAGCGGCACTGGGACCCCAGGAGGGTGATATGTGAATAACGAAATGAAGTCGACCAGCAGCTCCCTGTAGCTCGGCGTGTGCGCCAACTCAAAAAGACGATGCCACGGCGAATCGACAGGTATAAACCGACGCACTCTAGCCGTCTCACTAATCTCATCTATCGCATCCCAGTCGATCGCTGCATGTGATCCAATGTGCATCCTCCTAAGCTTCTGGCAATGACGGGCGGCAGAGGTGTCGTCGGGAAACTCTAGATATGGGTGACCCTGCAGTGTATCCGGAGGCGGTAGCCGTCTCCGTCGTTGACCCTGCTGAACCCGCTGACCCCCCCGACGGTGCCCTATCAAGCTCTATCTGATTGTCATCGCCCTGAATCAGATCGTCCTCCATAATCAATCTGCAAATAAATACCGTATACGTATAAAAACATTAATAAATAAATAATAATAATAATAACAATAATAACAACAACAATAATAATAATAATAATAATAATAATAATGATAATAAAAACAATAACAATAACAATAATAATAATAATAATAATAATATTAATAAAAATAATTAATAAATAATAATAATATTAATAATAATAATTACTAGTAAAAGAACCCCGCGCTTCGCGGCGGGACTATTTGCTAAATCGTCTAAACCAACTGATGATTCAGTATTTAATGGTTCAGACCTCTTACTCGTTCAACACTTAACCTAACCATTCAGAAGTTGCCAAAAGCAATCTTAGAAGCACCGGAGCGGTTAACAGACATGATTTAACTTACCGCGTTTATCTAAATACAAAGTACGACGACTTTTGATGCTTACCAGAAAGTTATAATACTTTGGTGGCTTGCACATCTCATGGGGCATAAGAAGGTAAGGTCTTCATAGGCGATTTGGGAGGAAATGATGAAAAACGTATACCAAAAGGCTGCAGGTTGAAGAAAGTGTGTATCAGAAGTTGTGTCGTATACTCATACATTCATGCATATCATTGCATATCGCCACCGATCAGATTCCAAACCACCTGCAACACCATCGTCGCCGCTTCTAACCCAAATAACACCACCATCACCGTATCATGTTACATAGGAACCCTAGTCGCTGCTAGGGCCTGAGGGTTGGAACACAACCATCACTGCTTTCATGAAACCCCAGGTTTGCTGTTTACATTGACCATTCGAATTCAGCGGAGACATGGCTGTTCTTCCGAAAGGCACACCCTCACCACTCGTTTGACCAAATTGCCACCACCATTAGATGCTCGTTCCGAAATGTGGGTATAAGTGGTGCACGCTCCAGAAGTCGTACCGCTGGCATGGGCCGCTGTTTCTGCTCCTTGTCTGGTTGGAGACGTTCCCTCTTCGTTGTTGCTGTTCTGATGACTGTGGGTGTCTGATTGGAGGCGATGTTCCGATGACAATTGAAGTTTGATTACATGCATGGTTGATTGAAGGTTGGATGAACCCTCGGTGATTTCTCTGTCAATGTCTGGGAGTTTTCAAATTGAGGGGGAATAATAGGAGGCAGGATTGAAAAAAGATAAGAAAACGAAAACGTTGGTGGTCAATCTAAAAACGCATAAAAGCTCACTGGCGCAAACATGTGTTGTTATTTGATATATATATAATAATAATAAATAATAACAATAATAATAAATGATAATAATAATAATAATAACATTACTATCTAGACAAAATTGCAGAAAACAACCTTTATGTATACCCCAAACTGCACTTTATACCTTTCACTATGAAATCCGCCAAAACCAACCTTTACGTTCATGTTTTGTTACAGTTTCAACCTTTACCACTAACACCGTTTGTTTTCTTGGTTAAATTACCTCACATGCTTTGCATGTGAGGGTATTTTGGTCATTTTACATCCCCTTTTAATATTACTTTTTTTTATAATAAACAACAAATAATTGTGTAGGCTGTCTTCACCCCTAGTTCAAACAAAACCCTGATTGCAGATGAGAGAGAAAGTGTAGGGAGAGTCGGAGAAGATGGTGGTCACGGCCTCTCGCCGGCTACGCTCCGGCAGCGTAGGCAATCGAAAACACAAACATAAGTTGTGGTAGTTGTGGTAGTTGTTGACAGTGGAGGTAGTTGTTGACGGAACCGGCATAACTCCGTTCAATTTTCAATGATTCAATCAAGCTCCGATCGTCCCTGTAAAACCCAAGACAAACACCAAGAAATAACCCAATTCCAACACCAATGATTTCAAGAAAAATGCCAAGAAACCCCATTGGAAACAGAGCACGTGAAGTAAAACAGAGGATATACAGAAACAGAATGTTTAAAGAAAACGGGAACTAGAGTTGAACGGTTAGGTGCTGTTTCTGTTACTAAACATAGTTTGTTTTGGTCTGAACGGTTTCAATTTGTTTCTGCTGTGAAACTCAATACGAAACCGACTTCGTTGAATGTTTTGTAGTTTAAGGAGTAAGTACATTGCTGTTGGTGATGATGTTGGGAATTTGTATGTGTTTACCCGATACGGTGAGGTTATGGTCCGGTTTGATACGGGGACGGGTTGTTCTATTATATCGATGAGAGTATTGTGGTTACAGGGCATGAGAATGGGGTTATTTTGGTTCATAAGATTTGGGAGGTTCCGAATGGGGATGAGTTATATTCGGTTCACAGATTACGCCATCGTCAAACTCGCCGGAATCACGTATAATAGACTTATAGATCTGAATCGGACTGGTTGTTTGATATTGTTTGTTTTTGCTTGAAGTTGCAGAAATAAATATCGAAGAAGTGATTGCTGTTTTGGTTCAGATTGTTGAATGAATTTGAATCGAAAAAAGAAAGGTTATTGTTGTGGTTTTTTCGAAGACACAAGCAAAACTGATTTGTGTGTGTTTAAAGATGGTAGCTTGGTGTTAGGGATTTGAATTTCCAACTATCAGTAACAACTTGAAATTCCATATCTGAATTTGATTATTCATGTTGAGATTCATGTTCATGTCGATTGTTAATTGAAAACAAAAGGTTGCAGGTTTTCGAAGGAGAGAAGTAAACGATTTGTGACAGTTTTGTGAAGGTGTTATATTAGTAGCTGGGTAAAAAATTTAGGATTTGTTTTGATTTTAAGTGGCAATCGATTGTGTGTAAGAATGATAAAGAGATCAGAGTTGCAGGTTTTCTGGGTTTGATCAAGTGCATGTGATTGAGGGGATGAATTGGGGAAGACAAAGTGGAGAAAGACTAAAATACCCTCACATGCAAAGCATGTGAGGTAATTTAACCAAGAAAACAAACGGTGTTAGTGGTAAAGGTTGAAACTGTAACAAAACATGAACGTAAAGGTTGGTTTTGGCGGATTTCATAGTGAAAGGTATAAAGTGCAGTTTGGGGTATACATAAAGGTTGTTTTCTGCAATTTTGTCTACTATCTATTAAAATTCAAACTTGATTTTCCACTATTCATTTGTACAGTGATTTCACTGTGCATGAATAGTGATTTCACTGTTCATTTTTTAAATAGTAATTTTACTATTCATAAATAGTAATTTCACTATTCATCTCGCTTTTTAATTTTTTTTATTTCCATTTTATTATTTTAGTATTATAACAATAACGTCACCTAAGAATGAGCAGATGTTATCGGGTGTCGGTACTGAACCGTTACCGATCTCGAATTTACCGAACCGGGTACATTTTTTTTACCGACTCTAGGCAATAGTATTACAATTTTTTCGTTTTTATTTTTCGTTTTTATTATTTTAGTATTATAACAATAACGTCAACTAAGGATGAGCAGATGGTATCGGGTGTCGGTACTGAACCGTTACCGATCTCGAATTTACCGAACCGGGTACATTTTTTTACCGACTAGGGGCAATAGTATTACAATTTTTTCGTTTTTATTTTCATTTTTATTATTTTAGTATTATAACAATAACGTCACCTAAGGATGAGCAGATGATATCGGGTGTCGGTACTGAACCGTTACCGATCTCGAATTTACCGAACCGGGTACATTTTTTTTTTCCGACTCGAGGCAATAGTATTACAAAGTTAATGGTGGCTTTGGGCGGCCAGCCACTAATATTTTTTTAGGTATCAAATAAGATCCATTTCAGATTATTTGTCCGCACTTCCACTGAAGAAAAACTAAAACGATGGCAACACTACAAATTTTAATTGGGGCGAGGGAAAATTCGTAATTTTATGCTGGGGGCAAAACCATAATTTTATTTTAAACTGGGAAAAATCATAGTTTTGAAATAAGGGTAAAATCGTATTTTTAAGCTGGGGTAAAAGCATAATTTTATTTTAAATTGAGGACAAGACTGAAAAATTGTTTTTTATCACAAGGCATGCACATTTTTTTTAACGGCAAGGAACGACGTGCTAAACACCGTGACACCGGACACTGTGGCCAAGGTTGACTACTCGACCGCCAAACGCGCAACGCGCGCGTGTTATAGCCCTAGTTTATTTAATATAGGTCTTATTCATTCTACAATTTACTTGAAATGTATATTCTCTTAAACTATATGTGATACATGATTATAAAACTAATTGTAACAAATTGTTTGATTGGATTCATAATGTGGATTGAACAGTTATGTTGCATTTTCTAAGAGCTAAAAACCATTTGATTTCATTTAGTTAGTTAAACCACCTACATTATTTAAAAAATAGAGGTTCTTTTTTTCAGTAGGTTATTATAACAGAGTCGGTATCGTAACGAGAACTATTTTAGTTTTCCTTTTCGGCTGTTATAGCAATTGCCAGTATCGTAACAAAGTAATTGATATCGACCAAATTTATGTTGCATACGCAAAAGAATCCCACTAGTTAAGACTATAAAATATTAATAATAACAAGATTATAAATAAGCATATGTACCTGGTGAGCGAGGCTAATCATGGACGGGAGTGAAGCAAACAATTAAAGCTTAGAAAAACGTGATAAGCATTTGCTCAACAAAGAAATAATTATGACGAAATCAAAAGCCATGAGTGTTTTTAGAGGTAACGAAGTGAATGAGAGGCACTAGCTGGGTTTGATGGTTTAACTATCTACTCGAATCTGATCAATGAAGAAGCTTGGTGGTTGCAAGATCAAGAAGAGAAAATGAAAGGAGTGGTGATACGATGGAGCAGGGATTTGCGGTGGTTGTGACCGACCAGTTGTAAGCATTGCGGATATAAAGAAGAGTCCAGATGTGTTTAAAGTTAAAAAAACAAAAAAAAGGTAAAGTATGTTCAAAATTATCCTGAGCATACATCAACTTTATGTTTTCTCACCTTTACCTTTCTCCGTAAAAGTGTACTCTTGACATAACTATTCAATATATTAGGTAAGCTTTGATTTTAATTTTGTTTTCTTTTTATTTATTTATTGACTATTATAGGTTAGAGAATTTTATTTATTAATTAAGATCGATGTAACGTTTTGAGATGGATGTTGTTTTACATTTTTTTTCTTTTTTAACGACAAACAATCTCACGTGTATACTCATCTTCCTTAGGGCTATACCCAAAGTCGACCACTCGACTGCCATGAGACCATGTCTCCTGATGTACGGGAATCAGATGGAATCCGCAAACTCTCGCCCTCGTCAGGTTTGAAACCGGATTAAAACCTGACTCCCCACTAGGGGTAGGCCTTTTGAACACTTCACCAAAGTTGCATTTTCTTTGTTTCTTTTTAGATCTCTGTTTTAGCATGTGGCTTTTTTGCTGTACTTTAATTTACTTAATAATATAATCGTACGATGAGATGATGGATGAGAGGGTGAAGAGGTAGTGGTCCATATGATACCGGCCAGCTGCACTCACTTTACTTAAATCCGTACTGTACATACACTTAAAAGAACATTGAAAAGAACATTTATTTTGCGCCCAATTATGTATTTATATTGTTGTTGTGTTAATGAAGTTGTAAAACTAAGACCATGCGTAGTCGTTGGGGTGAATAATTCCCCACCCTATGGCGTTTTGCGTCATGTGACAACCCAATCAGCAATTGGGCATTATTGAGCGTTTTTACAAAAGGGGTGTAGTGGGGATGTGAGGATTGTGGGACATTATGTTTGTAATAAAATTAAATAAAATAAAAAAACATTTAAAAAATCTTATTGGACAAAACAAATGAAGTTGAATGTGATTGGTCAATTGATTCCCCCATTTGGCGTGATTTAAAACGCGATGCACCAATTTTTTTTCGAAAAGAACGCCATATAACGTCGAGGGGGGTGGGAGTCGGGCGAGATTGGGCGTGTTTGGTGGAAGATTTTGAAAAAACCACACCCACTACGGGTGGTCTAAAACAAAATATATATGAGTTATATCACATAAAAAATATATATTGTTATCATGTATATCATATGTTCACGACTTTCAAAATCATTTTTAAAGACATAATGATCATAGTCAAAAGAACTTAGATAATTTCTTTTTAACATATTCTTTCATTTGGGCGCATTATTCTTGCAATCGGGAAACCACGATCCTCATTTTTATACTTCTCAAGATTTGATGGCATCATAGAAGACGACGGCCTTAGCCATTTGAAAACGGTGTTTAAAGTGATTTGATGTTGTTAGAACAAAATGTCGCTTTTTTATAATTGAATGAAGTTGTTTAACCAAACAAATAACTATTGGATAGATTAATGGCAATGTATGGTAAAACATGATAACTAAACTGATCATACAGAAAGTTGGTAAACTATATAATGTTTGATAATGAGAAACATCATGGAAATTTTTGGCTTAGCAATATCAACTAGTTAATGATAATAATAATAACATTAATAATAATAAGAAAAATATTAATAATAACAATAACAATAATAATAATAATAATAATAATAATAATAATAATTATGATGATGATATCAATTGTCAATCTTTTATTGATGAAAGAGTATCAATATATACAAGAAGACAAACGTAAATGAAGGGAGAGAAACTGACTAATAATTACATTCACATGTAAAGAAAATAATGGTGGAGGATATCAATGCATGGAACTGACTAATAATTACATTCACATGCAAAGAAAATAATGGTGGAGGATATCTATGCATGGATGTAAACATTTCCTAATACCCCCCGTCAATGCGAGATGGAGGTGGTCCGAGACGAAGCATTGTACGAAATTTTTCAAACAATGGTTTCGGTAGACTTTTCGTGAAGATGTCCGCGACTTGGTTATCTGTGGAAACGAACCTTGTATGAAGCTTACCGGCAGGGACCAACTCTCGAACAAAATGATAGTCAATGTCTATGTGCTTTGCCCTTTTATGAGAGATTGGATTTTGACTCAAGAACAAAGCACTCTTGTTGTCACATAATAAGGTTGGAGGGCCCGGTGGTAACGCGTGAAGCTCCCGTAGAAGATTTGTAACCCAGATGATCTCTGTTGCCGTATTTGCCATTGCTCTATATTCAGACTCACAACTGGATCGGGAAACTGTAGGCTGCTTCTTAGCACTCCAAGAGACCAAGTTTCCACCTAGATAGATGCAATAGCCGTAGGTGGATCTTCGTGTATCAATACATCGAGCCCAATCTGCATCTGAAAAACCTAATAAAGTAGTGTTAGGAGGTCGATCGAATGTAAGACCATGTGATAAAGTGCCTTTAACATAACGAAGAATCCTTTTGACTAGTTGGAAATGAGAGTTGGTGGGTTGATGAAGGTATTGGCTAGCTTGGTTGACGGCATAGGAGAGATCAGGACGAGTGATGGTTAGATATTGAAGGGCACCCACGAGAGATCGATAGAGAGTTGGATCATGGAAAGGTTGGCCTTGATCATTGAAGATATCTTTAGAGGTAAGAGGAGTGGCGACCGGTTTGGAATCAAGTAAACCCGCTCGTGAGAGAATATCGTGAGCATACTTGGATTGATTTAGAAAGAGGCTGGACTTGGTGTGAGTAACCTCAAGCCCCAGAAAAAAATTGAGGGAGCCAAGGTCTTTGATTTTGAATTCTTTGTCAAGACGAGAAGTGAATTTGTTGATGAAGGAGTTATTATTGCCAGTGATAATGATGTCATCAACGTAAACAAGGAGATAAATTAAGGTACCTTGGCGAGAGAAGACAAACAAAGATGGATCGGACCTACTGTTTTGAAAACCTAGGGTGAGCAAGAACGTGCTTAAGCGTTGAAACCAAGCTCGTGGTGCTTGTTTGAGGCCATAGAGAGCACGCTTCAGTTTGCACACGTGGGTGGGATGGTTGGGATTTTCGAATCCTAGCGGTTGTTCCATAAAAATTGTTTCAGTGAGATGTCCGTTCAAAAAGGCATTATTAACGTCTAGTTGACGTAGGTTCCAATTATTGATGGTGGCGAGACTGAGGACAACTCGTATGGTGGAAGATTTTACGACCGGACTGAAGGTGTACGAAAAATCAAGTCCCGGTATTTGAGTAAAACCTTGTGCTACAAGTCTAGCTTTGTAGCGATCAAGAGAACCATCGGCTTTATATTTTATGCGATAAATCCATTTGGATCCAATGATGTTGGTACGAGTTGGATGAGGAACAAGATCCCATGTTTGATTGTCATGTAAAGCACTTATTTCATCATGCATGGCTTGTACCCATTTTGGATCTTTGAGAGCAGTTTTTATTCCCTTGGGAACATGAGAAGAGAAAAGGGAGTGATGGAGATAATGAGTGGAAACTTGTGAAAGGTTTGCAAAATGTTTTGGTTTAAAAATTCCATCTTTGGCTCGAGTGGTCATGGGGTGTGAGTTAAGAGGTTGGTTTTTAGTGGATTGATCATTTGGGGAAGGGTGGACACTGGGTACGGTTTGTGGGAGGGAATTGTCGTGGGATGGGGTAGGGTGTATGGGGCTTTGATTTGGAGGTGGAAGTGAGGATGATGGAGTTGGGCTGTGAGGTGATTGGGTTGGGCCTAGAGGGGTTGATAGTGGGTTAAGCGGTTGGGTAGTGGTGGGTGTTAGGCTGGATGGTTGAGGAGTGGGTGGGGCGGAAGTGGTGGTCGGCTGTATTGGAGAGTATTGGGCCGATGGGCTGTAGCAAAGAGGAGTGCAATGTTTGTGATGGTTTGAGCTGTTTGTTTGGGATGTGGAAGGCGATTTAGAGGGAGTAGGAGACGGTAAGTATTCATCAAAATTTATGATGGGTAGGGTAGCAGGATTGATTGGTGTGGTGTTGGTTTGAAAAGGTAGGACATCCTCATCAAATTTCGCATGTCTAGTTGTGTGAATTCGACCCGTATTAGGATCTAGGCATCGAAAGCCTTTATATCTAGGACTATACCCAATAAATATACAGGGTGCACTTCGTGGTTGAAGTTTATGTTTATGTTTTGTATAGTCACGAAGATAAGGAAAAACACGACAACCAAAAATGCGAAGATTTGAGTAGGTTGGTGGTTGATTAAAAAGAACCTCAAAGGGTGATTTTTGGTCAATAATTTTTGTAGGAAGACGATTGATGATATAAGTGGCGGATGTGAAAGCATCGAACCAAAATTTTGGGGGTGCATGAGCATTAAACATCATAGCTAGACCGGTTTCGGTGATATGACGGTGTTTACGTTCAGCCCTCCCATTTTGTTCAGGTGTGTGGGGACATGATAGTCTATGATGTATGCCATGGTTTTGAAAACAAGTTTGCACTTGGTGATTTGTAAATTCGGTTCCACCATCGCTTTGAAAAGTTTTAACATTTGTTGAAAATTGATTTTGAACAAAGGTTAAAAAGGTTGTGAGGATGGTGAAAAATTCCGATTTGACTTTTAAGGGATAGAACCAAGTGAAACGAGAATAGTCGTCTATGAAGACAACATAGTACCGATATCCATCGGTGGAAGGCACGGGTGCGGGTCCCCAAAGGTCACAGTGTATGAGGTCCAAAACATGTTGTGCGCGTTTATGATTTTCAATAAATGGTAAATATTTAGCTTTTGATAATTCACAAGAGTCACATAAACCCGGTTTGGGTAACAAGGATGTAACAAAAACATGACCAAGTTTATTTAAAATAGAAATGGTATCAAAAGAGACATGTCCTAAACGACTGTGCCATTTATTGAAAGAAGCTCGAAGGTGCGAAGCAGAAAGCACAGCAACAAGGGACTTGTGACTTTGAGTGAGGACATAGAAGCCATTTTCACACGTGCCTCTAGCAAGAACCTCCGCTGTTTTTCGGTCCTGAATTTGAAAATAATCGTTAGAAAATAATACATCAACCGGTGAATCATTGGTTAATCTACTAATGGAAAGTAGATTTTTTGTGAGATTGGGAACAACTAAAACATTTTGTAAAGATATAGAGTCATTTAGTTTAGTGTTTCCAATATGTGTGACGGGTAACGAATCACCATTCCCAAAAGTGACCCGAATGCCATTGGTTTGAGATTTATAATTTTTTAAACCCCAGTTTGATGGTAACATATGTGTTGTGGCACCTGAATCGGCGGTCCAATCGGGAGTGTCGGATGCTACGTTGCATTGAGCAAGAAACGCCTCGACAAGATTCGCATCAAGAGACACCGATTTTTGGGCATAAGAAGCGAGTTGAGGACAAGTGCTCGCATAGTGACCCTCTTTGCGACAAAGTTGACAATGAGGAGTTCATTTGGAGTAGGAAGAGCCACGGCCTCGAGATGAGGAGGCACGACCTCGGCCGCGGTTTGAAGGGGTTCGAGTGGAATGGATTTTGGGTTGATGGGCATAGAATGCGGCTTGGGGAGTTTGAGAACCATGGAGTTTTTGAAGGAACATTTCTTGATTTTCTGCATTTGCCAAAAGATCACGAAATGAGGGAGCCCGTCGAATGGTTCTTTGAGAGGTGGAAAAGTTTTCAAACGAGGCATCAAGTCCACAAAGGAACCAATGGCGTTTGTCCTCGTCATTGATAGGATGTCCTATAGCGGTTAGTTGGTCGACCAAGGATTTGAACTTTCGGCCAAACTCGGAAATGGAAGAGGTTCCTTTTTGAAGGGTTCGAAGGGTGTCTTTGAGATTATGAATGCGTTCAATAGAACAATGGCTATAGGCATCGAAGAGGGCCTTCCAAACTGCTTGAGCCATTGTATGTCCGATTGTTTCGGCCATAGCTTCTTCGGTTAAAGTGGAGTTAATTAAAAGAAGGACTTTGTGATCGGCATTTTTCCAAGCGAGAAATTCAGGATTGATAGAAGATTTTTCAGCGGTGGTGATGGTTTCGGGAGGAGGAGGGGTGGTTCCGTCAACATGGCCGTGGAGTTCGAGATAGGTTAGGACCGGAGAGATTTGTTTCTCCCATGGGAGGTAATTGGTGGAGTTTAGTTTGATGTTGATAAGGTGGCTAAGGGAATGGAGAGGGATTGTTGAAAGATCTTTGGTGGTGGCCATGGAAAAAAAAATGAACCGAGAAAGAAAGAAATTGAAGAAAAGGGATGAGGTAGGAGAAAGAAAGGATCTTAATTATTTGGCTGATACCATATGATGATATCAATTGTCAATCTTTTATTGATGAAAGAGTATCAATATATACAAGAAGACAAACGTAAATGAAGGGAGAGAAACTGACTAATAATTACATTCACATGTAAAGAAAATAATGGTGGAGGATATCAATGCATGGAACTGACTAATAATTACATTCACATGCAAAGAAAATAATGGTGGAGGATATCTATGCATGGATGTAGACATTTCCTAATAATAATAATAATAATAATAATAATAATAATAATAATAATAATAATAATAACAATAACAATAATAATAACATTAATATCAATGGAATGTACAACGGAATAAAATGAATCATTCCATTTCATTGGGTTATTAGGTTTATGTAATGTTCACAGATGAGAGATTTGGGCCTGATCTATTAGAAAATTGGTGGCCCTTCAAATTTGGTGGCCCTAGGCTTGGGCCTAGGTTCATATAACTATAGGGCCGGCTTTGACCACACCCTATAGCCAATATGTGTTACGATATGTGTGACGTGTAAGAAAAGTTGTATATGTCTATGATTTTTTTTATGTGTAAGATAAATTTAAATACATGTAAGATAAATTTCAATAAATTTTCTAGAGAGATCAGGGATAATTAATGTTTATCTATACTACTTTATAATACATATTAGAAGGACTTCTTAAAGTCCAAAAAAAATTCCTTAAAACACCCCTAAAGCATGCTGTACAACCCTCTAAAGCACAATATAATTTACAATTCCAATTATGCCCTTCAAAGAAACACATCACCCGGATTGCACTTGAGATATCACACGAATTGCGATTTGAACGGCTGATATTCATTTCACACGGATCACACTTTCTCCTCTCTTTCAATCTCTTTCTCTCAAAAAACACGCTTCTCTGCTCCTCCTCTCTATCTCTCTCTCTCTCTCTCTCTCTGGCGATTCCAGATCCGGATCTGGATCTAGGGTTTGACTGATACACATTTTCACCATTGAAGGGCATCGATGAACTGGGTTCTGATAGGAGTTTCAAGGGTAGGTTTTTGAGTGTTATTTAGCATCAGTTCTTCAGTGGATGATTTGTTTACAAATTTGTTGATTTTCTTTGTGAATGTGAAGCTTTCTAATTTGAACCCAAAACTCAAAAAGAAAAGCTGCTCGCTTCACTTCATCTTCCCCTAACCCCTCCAGTCCCATAAATCCACCACACAGAGAGAGAGAGAGAGAGACAATGGAGAAGGGAGACCAGGCAGAGGGGTTAAAGCGACGCCGGTTCATTCATCTAGGGTTCCGACGACAGAGGGGTTCAACCGATGAGTTGTAATCCGGGTTTACCCGACCCAGATCGGTTTCATGAATCAGTTGCTTAATTGTTTAGAATTTTATTAGGGTTTAGAATGTTCACCTGGCCGGAAAATTATGCTGCTGTTTCGCTAGCCACTGGTGCTGCTGCTTCGCTGTCGGTCTCACCACGAGCAAATGGTAAGAATATGTTTATTTGTTTTTATTAGCCAAGCATTCTTCCGATTTTGTTGTTTTATTTTGAATATCCTGCTCTATCTCGGCCGATTGTTTTGCTTTCGAGGATTGCCAGTAATGTGTGATTTTGATTTGTGATTTCATTTTGTTTTGGTGTTAGATCTTGACTACTGGTGTTCTGAAAATTAGATGCTAGATCTGGAACAGATTTGGGTTTGCAGAGAGAGAGAGAACGATCAAATGGTAAGAATTTGGAACAGATTTTGATTTTACGGATGGGTTTTTTGAATAAATTGGTAAGAATTTGAAGCCGTGACAACTTTACTTGGGGGTTGCATGTGAGTGTTTATGTTCTTTTATAACACACCTCAACAGATCATCTTGTAGTTGGTGACTTGGTGTTGTATGCTGTGTTGATAATTTTACATAATTGACAGATTTTACATTGGCAGAATAGTGAATATTGTAGCATTGTTTATCGTAGCAGTTGGTATAGCAGACCGAGTTCTTTGATCGAGTTTGTGATGTTTTTCTCAAGTCCCTTTTCGGGCAACGTTGTAATCGTTCCGTAGTTTTAATGAAGTTATTTTGATTTTAAATATGTATTTTACTATGTCATTCTACTTCATTTCAAATTTTATTTAATCCGCCTAAGAAACTCTTAGAGGTATAACCTAGCCAAAATATTAAATGGCTATGATGGTATAACCTTTTTAAGATAATGACTCTCTGTTAACATCTGAAACATGTTAACAATCCTGAATTGTGCGGTACGAGAAACCACACAATCTTCCTAATGTACTTGGATTTTTCCAAACCACTATTGTTAGCCTATATGATCAATACGAATCATGGCTAGTAAACATCAATATGATGTATACACCACAACATCCATTAGAGATGTATGTTTATAAGCAAAGGTGTAATAATGACAATGAAGGTTCTAATAATAAACTCTTTGTCAAAAAGGCGATGAACTTTGTTCGACCCTTAAAGAAAGCAATGATTATAATCGTCCTTGTGACAAGGCTTCGTGCCATCTAAATGTCCTTCGAGACGAGCTGTGTATAAAATGAATATGTCTTCATGACATTGACAGTGTGAATTATATTCCTCTGTCTAATAAAATTTAAGGAATTATATCTCTTTGAATATTATTTTTACATATGGTCAAAATGGTTTAATAATACCATAACCATCTAGTCATCAATGCGACGATCTAATGTGTAAATTAAATATATCATTTATGTTTATTATAGTAATCAGAAATGGCTGGCTCGGATGAAGCAAACAGTCATCCTACAGAAGGCAACAACACCAGGATTAATATCACTGGTGCCGAACTGCAAGCAATGATCACCGCAGCAGTTTCTCAAGCGGTAGATGCTAAGTTTAAAGAGCCTAGTATTGTTAGGTATCAAACTCATTCAAAATCCCAATCTCAACCCCACACTAATAAGAAAAGTGAGTCTCAGCACTCATCTAACCAGGGTAGTGAACCCAAGAGGCAGATAGTCCTCAAGCCGACTCCTAGGTACACCAAGGGTTGTACCTACAAGTACTTTGTCTCTTGTAAGCCTAGGGATTTTACTGGAGAAAAGGGAGCAATTGACTGTATGAAATGGTTAGATGAGATGGAGACTGTAATAGACATCAGCGGATGTGCTAAGGAGGATGTGGTCATGTTTGTATCACAATCCTTCAAGGGTGATGCCCTCACATGGTGGAAAGCTTTAGTGCAGTCTACTAGGAAGGTTCACTTGTATAATCTTTCTTGGGAAAAGTTTGTAGATCTAGTAAAGGACACTTACTGCCCTCAACACGAGGTTGAGAGGATCGAATCAGACTTCCTCACCCTGGTAATGAAGGATCTGGATTGTAGATCCTATGTGACTTGCTTCAATTCAATGTCAAGGCTTGTGCCATATCTAGTCACTCCTGAACCCAAACGCATTGCGCGTTTCATCGGTGGTTTGGCCCCCGAAGTAAAAGGGAATGTTAAGGCTTCAAAGCCAGCCACTTATAGGTCCGCTGTGGATCTATCTTTGTCCCTCACTCTTGATGTTGTGAGGAGTAGGGCAAAGAAAACCACTGATGAGGGGAAGAGGAAGAGAGAGGAAGATAAGTCTCCACAGTCGAACAAAAAGGGCAAAGGGAACTCTGGTTCCAAAAAGGGGCAGTCAAGTGACAAGCCCAGGTGTAAGACTTGCAACAAAAGGCATTTTGGAAAATGCAACCAAGACCCACAGGCCAAACCATGTGGGATCTGTAAAAAGAAAGGGCACAAATCTGTTGAGTGCCGAAATATAAAGGATGCAACTTGCTATGGTTGCAATGAAAAGGGACACATAAAAACCAATTGCCCCAAGAATGCAAAGAAGCCCGAGGAGGCAAAGAAGAACAACGCGAGAGTTTTCCAGATGCAAGCGAGGGAAGCGGTGAATGACGAGAATGTCATAACAGGTACCTTCCTCGTCAATAATAATTATG
>JARYGA010009170.1:0-43050 GCA_030545235.1 Helianthus tuberosus | reverse complement strand
TCACGCGGCCCGCGTGAGCTCCCTCCCATTCTTTACGCGGCCCGCGAGGGCAGGCTAAACGTAGATTAGGGCTAGCGTGTCACCACTAGACTTGCCACGCGTGTGACACGTGGATCCGGATGCTTATCCGGTCAAACTATACTTTGACGCGGCCCGCGTAAGGTATGCTTACCTTTTACGCGCCCCGCGAGAAGACCAGAAATCTTGATTTCTTGGTTTTTCATGCACAGTTAAGTTTCAGGGACCCGGGTTTTTATTTATGGGTCAGTTTGGGATATTTTTGAAGGTCCTTACATCCTCCCCACCTTATTTAAAATCTCGTCCTCGAGATTTACTGAAATAAATGAGGATACTTTCGCTTCATCTCTGATTCCAGCTCCCAAGTGTATCCCGGTCCTCTTTTTGACTCCCACTTGACTTTAACTAGCACCAATCTTTTGTGCTTGAGAAACTTGATCTTTCTATCTTCTATTTGAAGTGGTTTCTCAACGAACTTCAGTTTCTCATTTACCTCTACATCTTGAAGAGCTACTACCAAAGATTCGTCAGATAAACATTTCTTGAGATTGGATATATGAAATACATCATGTACCCCAGCTAATTCCTCTGGTAGTTGTAAGCGATAAGAAACTGGTCCTATACGTTGGATTACTGGGAATGGTCCTACGTACCTCGGACTCAGCTTTCCTTTCTTACCGAACCGAACACCTCCTTTCCAAGGAGATACTTTTAATAATACTTTGTCTCCAACTTGAAATTCTAGTGGCTTGCGTCTATTGTCTGCATAACTCTTCTGGCGATCTCGAGCCGCTTTCAATCTTTCCTTAATTTGAGTGATCTTGTCGGTAGTTTCTTGCACTATCTCTGGTCCAGATAATTGACTTTCTCCTATTTCTGCCCAACAAACTGGAGTTCGGCACTTACGTCCGTACAGTGCTTCGAACGGGGCAGCTTCAATGCTTGAATGATAACTGCTGTTATAGGAGAATTCAATTAAAGATAAGTGGTCATCCTAGTTTCCACCAAAATCTATGACACATGCTCTGAGCATGTCTTCAAGGGTTTGGATCGTCCTTTCACTTTGTCCATCTGTTTGAGGATGATATGCAGTGCTTAACTTCAATCGGGTTCCCATTGCTTCCTGGAAACTTGTCCAGAAATGTGAAGTGAAACGACTATCCCTATCTGATACAATGGAGAGTGGAACTCCATGTAAGGATACTATTTAATCTACATACAACTTTGCCAACCTTTCCATGCTAAAGGTTTCTTTCATGGGTAGAAAGTGAGCTGATTTGGTTAATCGATCCACAATTACCCAAATCGCGTCATTACCTTTCTGGTTTTGGGCAACTTAGTAACAAAATCCATTGTTATGAGTTCCCATTTCTATACAGGCATTTTTAATTGCTGTAGTAGACCTGAAGGTTTCTGGTGTTCTGCCTTAACTTGTGAACAAGTTAGGCACTTAGAAACATATCTAGCTATGTCCTTTTTCATACCAATCCACCAGAAATTATTTCTTAAATCTTGGTACATCTTATTGTTACCGGGATGTACGGTATATCTAGATTTATGGGCTTCCTCTAAAATCTTATTTCTTAAGTTTCCTCGCATAGGTACCCAAATCCTTTTATTATGGAATCTCCAGATTCCATCACTTCCCTGTTCTAGATCCTTATTTCGTCCTTTCATTCCTTTCGTACTATCCTCAATGGCCGTTTCCTGAATCGACCTTAATTGTTCCATTAAATCTAATTGTAGATTTATTCTAAGAGCACAAACTCGCCATTGTTTCTCATCATACTTACGACTTAAGGCATCTGCAACTACATTCGCCTTTCCTTCGTGATATTGAATATCACAGTCGTAGTCACTTAAGATTTTCATCCATCTTCTTTGCCGCATGTTTAATTCTTTTTGCCCAAATATGTATCTTAAACTCTTATGATCTGTATAGACAGTAAACTTACTTCCGTACAGATAATGTCTCCAAATCTTAAGGGCAAAAATTATGGCTCCTAACTCTAAGTCATGAGTCGTATAGTTTTCCTCGTGCTTTTTCAATTGCCTTGATGCATACGCAATTACCTTCTTGCGTTGCATCAGTACACATCCTAATCCTAACTTAGAAGCATCACAATATACTTCAAAATCTTCTGTTCCTTCTGGTAAAGCTAGAATTGGTGCGTTTGTTAGCTTTTGCATCAAAATCCTAAAGGCTTCTTTCTGCCTAGGTCCCCATTCAAACTTAGCTGCTTTACAGGTTAGCTTAGTTAATGGCACGGCTATCTTAGAAAAATCCTTAATAACCGTCTATAATATCCGGCTAAGCCTAGAAAACTTCTAGTTTCCATAGCTGATTGTGGGACTTTCCATTTGGTAATTGCTTCTATTTTAGCAGGATCTACGTGAATGCCTTCATGATTCACCATGTGTCCTAAGAATTACACTTCTTGCAGCCAAAAATCACACTTCGATAATTTGGCGTAAAGCTTCTCCTTTCTTAACAAAGTTAAGAGTACATGCAGGTGCTCACAATGTTCATCCTGGCTTTTGGAATAAATAAGTATATCGTCGATAAAAACGATTACGAATTTATCCAAGTACGGTTTACAGATTCTATTCATCATGTCCATAAATGCTGCAGGAGCATTTGTTAACCCAAAGGGCATGACTGTAAACTCGTAGTAACCATACCTAGTTCTAAAAGCAGTTTTAGGTATGTCTTCTTCTTGTACCTTCAATTGATGGTATCCGGAGCGTAAGTCGATCTTAGAAAAATATTTAGCTCCTTGAAGTTGATCAAAAAGATCATCAATCCTAGGTAATGGGTATCGGTTCTTAATTGTAACCTTATTCAATTCCCTATAATCGATACACATTCGCATCGAACCATCCTTCTTTTTCACAAACAACACTGGAGCTCCCCAAGGGGATGAACTAGGTTGTATGAATTCTTTGCTTAGTAATTCATCTAACTGCTTTTTCAGTTCTAACATTTCAGTGGGTGCTAACCGATAAGGTGCCTTAGCTATCGGTGTAGTTCCAAGAATTAGATGAATTCTAAATTCTACCTCCCTATCAGGTGGTAATCCCGGTAGTTCTTCTGGGAATACATATGAGTATTCTGATACTACTGGAATTTCATTCAGTTCCTTACTCTTAGTGCTAATGATTACCGAAATCATATACACTATTTCTTGTTTCCTTGAATAACTAGCCAACTTCATCACTGAAATAAATTTCAGTGGCTTTCGTGGCTTGTTTCCTGTAATCACCACTAATTCTCCTGTGGGTGTATGAATTTCTATAGAATTCTTATCACAAAGAATTCGAGCATGGTTGGCTACTAACCAATCCATTCTTAACACCACATCGAATTCGGCTAAATTCATAGGTAACAGGTTTGCTGAAAATTTATGACCTAAAAGTTCTATCTTTCCTTCTCGCAAAACCTTATTTATGTTAACAGAATTACCATCTGCCGTTTCGACTGTAAAAATTTGCCTAAGGTTGGTTAAAGGTAAATTAAGTGCTTGCAGAATGAAGTATTTATGAAACTTTGGTTTGCACCAGAGTCAAATAATACTTTTGCATAAACGTCGTGAACTAGGAACGTACCAGCTATCACATCAGGGATTAGTTCTGCTTCCTGAGTAGTCAGCTGAAAAGCTCTTATGTTCTTCTTGGTAGTTCCTTCTGCAGGTTTGGCTTTGTTATCAGCTGGTTTGACCAATTTCGGGCAGTCTGGCCTAAAATGTCCAGCTTCTCCACAGTTGTAGCAAACTGTTGCTTTCTTCTTCCTGCAGTCTTCCTCTTGATGCCCTGGAATTTTGCAGAAATTGCAATAACCTTTGCATCTTCCAAAATGCTTCCTTTTGCAGGCATTGCAAAATGGACCAGTGGAAGATTGCCCAGTTCCCCTTCTCTTGAAATTGTTACGATTACCCATACGGAATCCCTGGGTAATCTTTTGGGCTACTTCCTTCTTTCTATTTTCTTCTCGCGTCCGCACCATTTCATCAGTCAAAGTGTTAGCTAAGTCCACCGCATCATCGATCGTGCGGGGTTTCGCCGCTTTGACGATATTACGGATTTCGCTAATCAATCCCCAAATATAACGGGAAATGAGTACCGGTTCTGGCGAAGCCAGGGTAGGTACCACTCTAGCATACTCAAAGAATGTCGAAGTATACCCTCGACAGTCTACATCCACCATCTGGTGGTTCAGGATCTTATTTTTCATTTGTTCCTTTTCGTATTCGGGACATAATTTTCTTTCCATTAGCTGCTTAAATTCCTCCCAACTCACGGCGTAGGCCATATTTCTTCCTTTGGCTTGAAGTACCGTATTCCACCATTCTAGCGCCCTTTCTTTAAAAAGATGCGACGCATACATGACCTTATCTTCTTCAGCACATTTACTTATGGTGATTACTGCCTCGGTTTTCTCTAACCAACGCAGTGCTGCAGTCGCCCCTTCGTTACCTGCAAATTCAGCTGGTTTACAGGCAAGAAACTCCTTGTAAGTGCAACCAGGCGTTGCAGCTTTCATTCTTTTGAGAATTGGGGCTTGCAGTAGATTATCATTGTTGTTATTGTTATTGTTGTCGCCTCCGTTTACACTATTACTGAAGTTGTCCTCATAAGTACGTTTGCTAGGAACGATTTGTTGAGGTTCAACTGGATTTCGGGCAGCAGCAAGAATTGCTGGAATAGCATTGGCTATTCCCTGAGCAACGATATTCTCGATATCTTGCCTATTCAGAAATTCATCCTGGTTTTGTTCAGATTGGTTAACTTCGTTATCAATGTGTTCCATCTGGTAATTAATTAATATAAGCAATTAGTATCAAACAATTAATAACAAATAAAACAAAACAATTGCACATAATTATGTCAACACGTATAGCCAAAATTGTTGATTTTTCAACGTTCGATATTTTATATATATTATCGGCATCCGTACACGCTGATATCTTACAAACGTTTTATTTTTAAGTTATTACACATACTTTTTATTTTTAGGATTATATTATTATTATTAAACACGTATTCCTACCACCACATGCTATCCCGTCAGCTGGCCCTTCAGAAACGACGCTCCCTCTTGTCGTATTTCCAGGTGATTCTTTCTCCCACATCCCTAATCCTATTTCCTGCCTCGATTAACTCCTCGCCATAGTGGCGGAGTTCAGCCAGATTTTCAAGGCTCATAGGTGGGTATAATGGAGGTTCTGGGTCAAACTGTGGGAAAAAGGTACCAGGGTTGTTCAAGAGATTCTGGAATTGCCAGTCGGTGGTCCAGCATTCTTCTAGATCTGCTGGTAGAGGTTGGCATTGGACAATAGGATCTGGAATAGCAGGTTCCAGATTGATTGGAAGTTGGGCTTCTGCTGGGTAGTTGAATAAATCTTCTTCAGCAATTCCGAGGCTTTGATTAACAGGTTCAAGGTTTCCATCGGCAGGTCTGATGAGGTCACTAAGTGCTAATTTCTGATCTAGTGCTTCCCAGGGTGGCATTTCCTGGTTTGGCCTGGAACTTTCCCCAATCTCTATTGCCTTGCCTTTACCTTTGTCTTTGAGATCTTCAGTTTTGGTAACTTTCCTTGTTGCTGGCTTCTTCCTGCGCACGCGCCTCCAATCCACAATTCTTCTTCTTTTCTTGGGTTTAGGTTTCTCCAGAGGTGGAGCTTGAAATTCCATAGGTTCCTCTTTGGCAGCAAAATAACCGGTGAACTCTCTGGAAACTTCTACGTTTATGGGATATAGATTGAGATTTTCAAGAGCTTCGGACAATTCATTCATGCTGCTTTAGCATATGTGAAGAAAACACACAAAACTCTAAGTTAAATGTTGTAAATCACAGAATCACAGAATGCCAATTTAGCAAACTTAAATATATTTTATTTGATTAAAACGAACTATTGTGGGATAGTTATTACAACTGAAATTTTAAAATATATTAGTGATTTATTTAATAGATTTTGTAGTTGGCCTAGGTGCTGCTACTGGTTTTGACGATTTGACTAAAAGTTAACATTTACTGCCGTAGTGGCTAGCATATAAAGATTTGACCATTTTTCGTCTAATTAATCTTCCCACGGTGGGTTACTGCCTATTTTCTGGGTTTCCTCACCGCTTGTTAATTCTTTTGTTTGTGATTTCTTTATCTTCTCTTGACTTTTTCTGAGAATCCAACTTCTTTTCTTAGTGGTAAGCGGTTTTTCAAACTGTACCTTACGGATAAATATTCCTTCCTCAGTCTCTTCTGAGTATCTAGAGGAATTTGTCTGGGATGAACTTCCCTTATCTTTCGGTGAACTATCTAATTTATGATAGATATCCGAAATTCTTTGCTTACCCATACTGTAAATTAACAGATAGTCAAGATAGAAACACATAATCACAAAATGGCAATTAGGAAAATTAAGTATTATTAAATACTTAATAGGCTTAAATCAGTGGCTTGTTCAGTGGCTCTGATACCACCTTTTCCTGTCACGGCCCCAGCCCCGGTTTGACCCGGTCAGGAGCCGCGGGACAGGAACCCGTGGTATTGAGTTTGACAGCGGAAGATTTTACCATAATCTTTTAACTTGAAAATGCCCGATTATTTTATTTCATAATACGGGATAAACCCCGTAATTTACACAAGAGGAATTTCATAAGTAAATTCCCTGCTTTATTAAAACATGTTTATTCATTTTAACTGAGCCACCTCTTCAAGCTGTTTAGTGCTCCGTAGCACGTTTTCCTTGGTTTACAGCAGGTCGCCTGAAACATGTTTTAAAAATATTTTATCAGTGGGGAAATGCTGGCGAGTCACTCATTTTGCATAAAATGACACATAGTTATAAATTACAGCATAAGAGCGATTACAATGGCTTTTATCTTATTTTTATCTGGCGCCGTGTCACACTGTGTGACGATGGTCATACCACTATTGGGTCCCTCCCCAAGTAGTGATGATTATCACTGTTAGGATTTATTAGCCTAACTGTGAGAAATTAGTAATGTGCACAATACGCCACTAGCCAGTGATTCAAGATAACCATGACTTAATCCCTGTAATTATAACAATTGAAAATGGAGTATTGTAAAATACTTTGATAAAAAGAGAACGACTCACATTGTAGATTTATATGGGCAGAGTTTTAGCCTACTGATTAGCCTTGAAACCTAATTTAAATAATAATGCACACGAACCAGGTTAGTAACAAATACAGCATTTACGATAACTCACGAGATAAAACCCTCACGACGAAGGACAAAGTGCTATACTTAAACATCCGTCGAATTAACGACTAATGACAAAGTATACCCCGGGTTCGGGTGGCACTTAAACATCCTGTCGGATAGTTTTAATCGATCGGATATTGAATCGTAGCAGCGATCGAGTTAATACCCGGTATCGTAGCAGCGCCTCGCTAATTTTGAAAGTAAATTCGTCTTCAGAGCAGTATATTTCGTGCTTTATGAAAAGTTTTCGACACCAGATGATAGCTCCTGATCCAAGCTATTTATAGCTGGAATTTGAGTCTCACGCGGCCCGCGTGAGCTCCCTCCCATTCTTTACGCCCGCGAGGGCAGGCTAAACGTAGATTAGGGCTAGCGTGTCACCACTAGACTTGCCACGCGTGTGACACGTGGATCCGGATTCTTATCCGGTCAAACTATACTTTGACGCGGCCCGCGTAAGGTATGCTTACCTTTTACGCGCCCCGCGAGAAGACCAGAAATCTTTATTTCTTGGTTTTTCATGCACAGTAAAGTTTCAGGGGCCAGGGTTTTTATTTACGGGTCGGTTTGGGACATTTTTGAAGGTCCTTACATGACCATTCGATCAAGTGGTATTCGTGAGTTGATTTTCGTGTTTTCGTTTCGCGCGTTGAGTTTTGCGATGCGTTTCGAGTGAGCGATGCGATAGATTTAATAATTCCACAATACTATATCTAACATACAATCATCCTAAATATAAACCGTGAATCTCGAGTTTGCGATGAGATTGTGTTGCGATAGAGTTGCGATTGTGTTTCGAGTAATCACCACATAACATAAATAAACTTGCACAAGTAACACATAAATAACACACACACGTAAAACAATATCCAGAACGCATAATTCGGGTTGCGATTCGATAGCGATCCGATTAGCGATAAGTCGATTAGCAATTAACATGCGATTAGATTGCGATTTATTAACATGTACTCCACATAATACAACTAAGGCGAATAAAATAGATTATTGATTACAAGTCAAGAATTACAATCCGTTAATTGAGCAAGGAGACACAGATCGCAATTAGCAATCTTTTCTCCCTTTGACCTTGGCTTTGACTTGTACTTTGACTTTCAAAAACACGGGGTGTTACAGCCTCCCCTCCTTTAGGAAATTTCGTCCCGAAATTTAAGAAGTAGGCGTGACAAACAGTTGCGGGTACATCGCCTTCATATCACTTTCGAGTTCCCAGGTGAACTCGGCGCCGCGTTTGCCTTCCCAGCGAACCTTCACAATGGGAATGCGTGAGCGTCGGAGTACCTTGGTTTCTCGGCCCATGATCTTGACAGGCTTTTCCATGAAGTGTAATGTTTCGTCCACTTGCAGATCCTCAAGAGGGACATGTAACTCCTGGTCGGCCAAACACTTTTTGAGGTTCGAAACGTGGAAAGTCGGGTGGACATTTCTCTGTTCCTCCGGTAGTTCGAGTTTGTAGGCCACTTTGCCAATCCTTTCCAGAATCTTAAAGGGTCCCACATATCGAGGCGCGAGCTTTCCTTTCTTACCGAATCTGATCACCCCCTTCCAAGGTGCAACCTTTAGGAGTACGTGATCGCCAACGTCAAATTCAAGGGGCTTGCGGCGTCTATCGGCGTAACTTTTCTGACGACTCCGAGCTTTCAGGAGATTGTCTCGAATCTGGAGGATTTTGTCAGTCGTTTCTTGTAATAACTCAGGACCGTTAATTTACGCGTCTCCGATCTCGTGCCATACAATAGGCGATCCACATTTTCTTCCGTATAATGCCTCAAATGGTGCCATTTGGATACTAGAGTGATAACTATTATTGTACGAGAATTTGACTAAAGGTAAGTGCGCGTCCCAATTGCCACTGAAATCTATGACACACGAGCGAAGCATGTCTTCAAGGGTACGAATCGTTCGCTCAATCTGACCGTCGGGTTGGGGATGGAAAGCGCTTAGATTAAGAGTAGTACCGAGAGCGGATTGAAACGTTTCCCAAAGATGCGAGGTAAACCGACCATCGCGGTCAGAAATGATGTCACGAGGCGTCCCGTGTCGACATATAATTTCGTCGGTGTAGATTCGTGCCAATCGTTCTACCTTATAGTCTTCTCGTATCGGTAGAAAGTCAGCGGATTTAGTAACATGATCAACGACAACCCAGATGCTGTCGTGACCTGATGGCGTGTGCGGAAGTTTCGTTATAAAATCCATAGCTATACTCTCCCATTTCCACACGGGGATCTCGGGTTGTACGAGTAAGCCAGATGGACGTTGATGCTCGACCTTGACTTTCGAACAAGTCAGCCATTTCAAAACGTAGATAGCGATATCCTTCTTCATGCCCGGCCACCAGTACTTGTAGCGCATGTCCTGGTACATTTTATCTGCACCGGGATGAATGGAGTATCGCGACTTGTGGGCTTCGTCTAGCAGGATTTGTCGTAAGTTGGTGCGCTTGGGAATCCAAATTCGGTCTAGATAATGAAAGATACCATTCGATTTATTCACCAGTTGTTCGCCATTGTTGATGATCCTTTCTTTCTTCAAAGTGCGTTCAGTAAAACAAGCATGTTGGGCGTCACGGATAAGAGTTTCGAGATTGTGCTAGGCTTGAATATTACGAACGCTATGCAAATAGCTTCGTCGACTGAGAGCATCTGCGACGACGTTTGCTTTGCCTGGGTGGTAACAAATCTCACAGCCGTAATCGTTGAGTAGTTCTACCCACCGGCGTTGGCGCATATTCAGTTCTTTCTGGCTAAAGATGTGTTGTAGGCTCTTCTGGTCGGTGAAGACCGTACACTTGGTACCGTATAGGTAGTGTCGCCAAATCTTTAGTGCAAAAACAACTGCACCAAGCTCGAGGTCGTGTATGGTATAGTTCTTCTCGTGGATCTTGAGCTGACGAGACGCGTACGCGATAACCTTGTCCCGTTGCATAAGGACACATCCAAGACCGAGGTTAAAGGCATCACAATAGACTATGAAGTCGTCGTCTCCGTTGGGTAAGGAGAGAATGGGAGCGTTGCAAAGCATCAACTTCAGAGTTTGAAAGGCTTCCTCTTGTTCGGTTCCCCAAACAAAAGGCTTGTCCTTGTGCGTAAGAGAGGTGAGGGGTACAACTATTTTCGAAAAGTCTGCGATGAATCGGCGATAGTAACCCGCCAATCCGAGGAATAAACGAACTTAGGACGGGTTCTTTGGTGTGACCCAACTCTTAACAGCTTCGATCTTCGTAGGATCGACATGAATTCCTTGACTATTGACGATGTGACCCAAGAATTGGACCTCCTCAAGCCAGAATTCACACTTGGAGAACTTGGCATAGAGACGGTTTCCCTGGAGTAACTCAAGAACCAAACTGAGATGTTGCGCGTGTTCGGCTTTTGTTTTGGAATAGATCAGGATATCATCGATAAACACGATGACGAAGCGGTAAGATAGGGTTTACACACGCGATTCATTAGATCCATAAAGACTGCGGGGGCGTTAGTTAATCCAAAAGGCATAACAACAAATTCATAATGAACATAACGGGTTCGGAACGCGGTTTTGGGTATATCCTCCTCTTGAATCCGTAGCTGGTGATAACCTGAACGTAGATCGATCTTGGAAAAGCATGTAGCACCTTGTAATTGATCAAATAAATCGTCAATTCGGGGCAAGGGGTATCGATTCTTGATAGCCAGCTTATTCAATTCCATGTAGTCGATGCACATCCGGAACGATCCGTCGTTCTTTTTGACGAAAAGAATAGGCGCTCCCAAGAGAGAGGTGCTAGGGCGAATTGCCACAGCCACAGCCCCGACCCCTACCCTGGGAGCGGGAGCCGCGAACCAGTTAGATGGTATCGGTGTTTATTAATTTGACAGCGAAAATTTTCATTAGGTCCGTAGTTAGGAAATAGTTTATCAGAGTTAAAACACCACACTTTTATAAATAATAAATACATGGGAAAAACCCAAGTTTTATTTACATTACATTTATAGGGATAAACCCTAATAATTGAAAATAAAATCTCCTTTTTATTTAGGTAACTTTTCTAGCCACTTTTCTAAGCCTTCAGTGCTCTCCAGCTGGCTTCTATTTGGCTTTCACATTTTGTTACCTGAAACGCGTTTAAAACATTTTTGTCAGTGGAAAATACTGGTGAGTGAATCCCAGTTTAATCAAAACAGGTTTTTATCTTTTCACAGTTTTGAGAGTGTCACGACCCCCGACCCACCCTGGACGGAATCGGGAGTCGCGAACAGCCCAGTGATACCAGTGATTATTTTGAAAACGTTGCAGCGGAAATTTCATCAGGACCGTGAGTTAGGAAAAACATCAGAGTTTAGAAAACACTGGATTTTATTTATTAAATAGATGGGATAAACTCACATTTTATAATGGTAGCTTTAATAAAGATAATTACATAAAACAATATTTCTAAATTTTAATTTAATTAATAAAATAAGCCACTTCTTGATGCCTTTCAGTGCCGTATCCATCTTTTACTCCCATCTACTGTAATTACCTGAAACGTGTTTTAAAAAGGTTTTGTCAGCGGGAAATACTGAGTGAATCATTCTATTTACTAAAACGACACATTTGTTATAATTTACAGTATTAAGGAAGATTACAATGTTTCTGATATCAACCAACTACCCACAGTACTTTGTCACTCGACCCATTGGCCCATTCGTCCAATGGTGTCTGTGATTATGGTCATATCACCCCTTGGCTGCCCCAATGGTGAAGATTATCAAGTAATGTATACAAAACCCCACATACCGACTGTAATATGGTGATTACAAAGACTTAATCCCTGTAATTATAACTTTGGCAATAAACATGCTTTTGAAATTAAATTTGATAAAAAGAGAATGACTCACTTATAATCATGCAGATTCATACGGCCAAAGTTTAGTCTACAGATAATCCTTGATATATTGCAGATTTATACAGGCAGAGCTTAGCCTATTGATTTAGCCTTGTAACCTAGTGCACACGAACTAGGTAGGTAACTTAATACAGCAATTACGATAACTCACGAGATCAACCCTCACAACGAATGACAAAGTGCTATGCTTAAACATCCATCGAATTAACGATTAATGACAAAGCATCACCCTAATGTGGGCAGCACTTAAACATCCATTGAGTACATTGATCGATCGGATAATGAATCGTAATAGCGCTCGAGTTATTACCCTGTATCGTAGCAGCACCCCCTACTGATTAGTGTTTTTGAGGCTGTTTTTGCTATAACTCGAAGTACAGATTGAATTTGATCGTCGTAATGAAACCAGAAATCAAGTGCCACTGCCCTCTATTTATACACGATTTTGACTTGGCTTACGGACCGTAAGCATAAACCCTTACGGTCCGTAAGGGTTACATTTTTACTATAGTGTTGCCACGTGTGGGACTAGGCCTGCTGAGTCGACAGATTCTCGAAATTATATTTAGACAGCGAGATTTTTAGGATAATCGTTAAGTATGAAATACCCCCCTTGAGTTTTAGGGGCCCTGATCCTGATTCTGATTGTTATGAAAATTTTAGGGTTTATGTAGGATTACTTAGGGGTCTTAGAGCATTCTCATCCAATCCATCAAAACTTGTGAGGGTGAGTTTTTATATTGTAAAGGGTAAAAAAAGTGGTTGTGAGTGGAGGAGAGAGAAAATGTTACTGTTCATCTGTATATTTGGGGGGACACTGTTCACCCAGTATAATTTTTTTAATATATATTGAAAGTGGTTGTGAGTGAAGGAAAGAGAAAAATATGATGATAATATTATTTAATTGAAAAGAAGAGAGAAAAAGTATTTGTTTTTAGTGGAAATATATTGATATATTTGTTGTTTTTTAGTGGAATGTATGTATAATTTGATGGATTGGATGAGAATGCTCTTAACTAAGGTTTCCTTGTAAACAAAATATAATAATAAATAATAGTTTTGATGAGAGTTGTTATGGTTTGGGACATTTTTGAATATAATTATATCATAAAGAAAAAGGGAATAAAATAATGAGAAAAGAGAATGGACCCTCTTTGTAACTTTAGGGTTCAACTAGAAAACCTCCTGGTAGAAATTTGGGTATAATTTCTGAACTATTTAAAAATATATATTTGTAATTGTGTTAAGTCTAATATCCCTAATTCAACCTTATCCCGATGTCCCGAGACAGAACCTTAATAAACTTAGTCGGGCAAAGCCCTGACATGCGTTATGAGGTTCAGATCAATCGGAAAGGGTAGCGGTGATCGGGAGTTTAAAACACTTAAAACGAGACAGGGCTTTATTATTTATTAAATAATAAATATTTAGAGAGAGTGAGGGAGTTTGGCGATTTCTAGAGTAGAAAGAAGAGAGGCCACTGATTTGATAGAAGTGATGTTCTATATATAGTGGAGGATTTGAGAATTTGAAGGACACAAATAGCCTGAACACATATACATACATTTTATTATTTTATTCTTTTGATGTACACTAATTCATAAATTCTTCATATAAAAGACACGTACAGTGCCACTAGTCCCGTCCCATCATCTGAATTTGTAGAATTAAAAATTGAAATATTCTATTATTATATAAGTTATGTATATATCTATAACAAATAGTATTTATATTTTATTATATTAGAAAAATGGGACATCAAATAGGGAAGGAGACACGACAGTTCTTTCATATAATTTCATATGTAGCTATTTGTATGATTTTATTATTAATTTTTTAACCATTTTACTTATTGGGCGTGTGTAACTTCTAAAATATGATATTCTAGAAAATAATGAATATGTCTTTAGAATGAGAATATTTTTGTCTACATTTGGGTCTAAGTTTTATTAAAAATAGAGTAGGTTCAAAATACAATGTATTTTTATAATTTAATTATTATACGGTTCCTAGGCCCATCTACGAACTTCATATTTCTTACAGTTAACTTACCCGTAATCTACCCGTCTAATAATATAAGTTTTTATAGACTTTTATTTTATTAGAAAGAGCACTCATATACAAGTCAAATAATTAATATAATATTTCAACCAACTATATAAAATAGTGTTTAAAACTATTTGGGTTGAATATTTATATTAAAAATAAACTAGTTACTAGTGGTTAATAAATTTAACCAAACCTATAATTCTTTATATAAAAATAGGGATGTTACATTCTCCCCACCTTGTTTTAAATCTCGTCCTCGAGATTTGGGTTATGATATTTATTTTAAACTTATGTAATATTTTAGTTAATAAAAACAAATTTAAGGTAGATGATATAGAATCAAAATATCAAATTTTGTGAATATGAGTTGTAAAATAGGTAGGACTCAATGGTTCAACTGAATTAGTTCAAGAAATTGATGACAAACGAATGAGATAAAATGATATAATTTCCAAGGTGACTATGTTCTAGCCAAAAGATATATGATCAATAGATATTTTAAAATGAATGTGAATGAATTTTAGAATCAATAAAATTCTTTGTCAAAATAAAACTTACTTTGATTGGCCACTGAGGAAGACTTAGAATTGACAGGTTTAAAATGAAACTAAAGCATGAAAAATAATTTGTCAAATATTTATGAGATGAGAAAATCAAAGTGTTGAGATGAGTGAATTACAAAGATACACCAAAAGACAATAGAGTTAGTGTATCATTGTTTAGAGTTCCAAGTTATTTTAATTATGAAACAATGTGATAGTACATTATTAATGACCATATTTTTCGTACTATGTCCTAGAGATCAAAATATAATAAGAACAAGTTGTTTTGGCATGACCAACCATTATATTATATTTGTAAAGCAAATGTAATATATATCATTTGTTACGCATTTTTACTATATGTAAATGGTCACTATTTTTAAATAAATATTATTTTAGTATTTTACTATACTCTGTAAAATAACTTATAGTTACTATGTGATATATATTACAAAATTCCGCAATGAAGTTATTACTTTACAAAATATTTTAGTATTATGATTTTGTAAAAGAATCACTATTATTTATAACGTTAAATGAAAGTTGTAAATAAAGGTGTAAAAATATTTATTGTACAAAAGTATTTGTAAAATATTTTGTAAATATATAATACTTAATGGGTCGATTCTATTTAATTACTTATTTTCATTTTGAAATCATATAACGTTGTGAATGTATTTACAAATATTGTAAATAAGTGAAAACGGGGACTATTCTTATATATTACTATCTTTTCCTATCCCAATGTAGTTGATGACTACCATATTATTCTTATATAGTCATTTTCTTGTTAGAGTGTTATGGTACATAGTTACCACAAAATATGTGATAAACAATTATTTATATATATAATTTTATTCGTCTCTCTTATTCTTATATTATTTTATGAAAATATGTATTCACCTTACAGTACAAAGTATATATAGAAGAAATATTTTTATATATATTTAAAATTTGCTAAATAAGTATGATGACTTAATTTATATATATTTAACTATTCATTATCATGGTGGATATTGGTTAGTGCTCCCTTGTTTAAGCATAGGTGATCAGTCCATGCCTAACTAAGGCTAGGCTATCCAATACCTGCCCTTGACAATAATCCTAGTACCTAAAAATAATATTAACACTACTATTATTAATATATTACTAATAATAAAATTATTAATAATAATTAACTTAAACATAAACTTAAATGAGAGTATATCTCAAACAAAATTTTATACATATATAAAAATATAAATTCTTTACCTCAATGGTTTAACAAAATTCATTGACTCGATATCAAAGAGTCATCGTTTTGTAATAATGCGGTTCACAGTGCAAAAAGCGGAATGATATTTTGGATAAAATAACAAATCGGAATGAAGTTCTGCAGTGGTCTTCATAAATCAAACGAACCATATGCGTAACAAACAGTGCATGTGTAACGTGTGGATTTAACAGGAAATGAAACAGATCAATATTCGCTACTATGAAAGAAATCCTCATGGTATGATGACCATTAAAGAAAGTAGAAATGCAAAAGTCAACTCTTTATATGCAGAAGTCAGAATTTCAACGAAAGAAATTTAAGAAATTTATCTGGAATTTCGTTTGATAACCGTTGTTAAGTGACATTACCAGGGAATGTCGAATGAAATAGGGAATTTGCAAAGGTATGTGGTTTCTTTTTCAGCGTTAAGAATTGGATTTAGACTACGCATTGATTGTGTACCTCGACAACTTCCTGTCGTTTGTAGGATCACGTGGCCAAGTGCTGCTTTTTGATTAGTAGTTCTTCTACTGACGGGATTTGCATTAGTGTCGTCGTGCCCAATTTATATTTTCCAAAGGTCTTGCCATGGAAGTCGTGCGTGATATACTTTGATGTCTGTGGACATATAATTTAAGTTTTATGTGTTTTCTTGTGCACTATCACAACTTTAAATACTTTTTACTTGCGTTAATAGTTTATGATAACGCATTGGAAATTTTTATACTTTTGATGGTGTCCCAACTTAAAGGGTTTCCATTGTTTATATTTTTACACGAGTTTCGAGGTAGATGATCAAACGAAATAATGTTTGATATTGGAAAAGAGATTCTTAATAAAGAAATCTAGACACAGATGCTTGTGCTTTATTCCAAATTGACTTTTGGAATTTCTTATAGATATACATATCTATATAATCACATATTTCACATGCTGTAATATACATACCTTCTATAATGTATTTAACAGATTCATATTTCCAAAAACAAGTTAGATATTAGGTCATGATACTATTTAGGGAAATCTTGTCACTTATTTGACATATTATATACCCCGTCTTATCCGGTTCTCGCCGGAGAGGTAACTTCAGTATATCCGGACAAACTGGAGAGTCTGCTACACCATACCCAGTCTTGCCGGAGAAAATTTTCTATTTCCCATAAATAGTATCTTTAAAAGTGCCTCTTTTATTAGGCTTTTATCTGGAATTAGGGAAATTTGTATTCCCGTAACATATCTGTAACACCTCGTAAAATCACGTCCAATGATGTATTGACACGTGTAATAAACCCTAATGAAGTCAAACACTGAAATTTAGGGACTATTTTTTCGAAAAATCGAAAACTTTGATTATGAAAGGAATGGAAGTGTAACATACCTAAAAATAAGTTTCTTACGATGTTTATATTCACAAATGTGCCACTTGATGAATAAGTGTAGCCGTTTGCATAATTAATTGAAAGTTTGCGCAATAAAGGGGTTAAAAGCGTCAACATGTTAATTCTTACCTCTGATTGACCTTTTAACAAACCGGGAGCTTCATAATATTTAATTATACTCTCGGGAATGCCAAATAATGGCCGTCTAAGGTTTTTATGCCTATAAGTAAAGTTGCGCGCAACTTTGCAAGTTAGAGGGACTAAAAGTGTCAATATGTTTAATTGTACATCTAAATGACCTTTTAGCGAACCCGAAGTATCATGATGTTTAATAATACTTACAAGAATGCCTAATATGGATTAAATAAGGTTTCAATGCTATTAAATGATGAAATGCGCAAGTTTGCGCAATAGAGGGGCCTAAAGCGTCAACTTTTGAATCTACGCCTTTCGGTGACCATCTAAGCAAACGAGAGCATAGTAACATTTAAGTATATGCTTGGGAATGATCAATATGGGCCTTGGAAGGTTTGGATATCATTAAACAGCATTTGCGCTACTTTGCGCAATTAAGGGCTAATTGCGTCAAACGGCAAAAGTATGTCGATTCGTATGGTAACGGACATTCCGGAATATGTCCATGAGTTGAATATACCCTAATTATCCTTTATATAACTTATATATAGGCTTAGAGGTGTTTGGTGCGCAAAAATAAACTTTAAGGTCATGCAGGGACTAAAAGTGTCAAAAAGTGCACAAGTTTGCATTTTCGCGCATATCTCACAATCTGAATATCCCCGGACACCCAAAAATTTATGTAAGCACTAAAATATTTTATTTTAGTGATCGCCTTGATAAAATTCCACTCGTCGCGTGATTTGGACCGTTTTTAGCGTCCGTCCGTGTTTCGTCGTAATTCGACGCATAACGTGACCGTACGGCCAAACGAGCCGACATCCGACATGTTTTTGAACATGTTTTATGTCCCCTAGGTTTAAACATCATAGTGGGGCCTTTATATGTGGTTAACGGGCCTTGAACGTGCCTAAAATACCTTTATGAGCTGACAGGGACCATTTCTGTCATTACTGAAACTGCTGCTGCTGATCTGGGATGTCAGGCGGGGCGCGTAAGGTCATACAGACCCTTACGCGGGCCGCGAGACCTGCACAGAATGCAGAATAGCTGTAAACAGCCTGTTTCTTGCTGTTTTCATGTTCAAAACTGGTTCCTAACTCACAAAACCGACTCTAGGGGCAGCCCATAGATTCTATAAATGGTTTTACACCTGGCCTAATCTGGTTATGAACTCCCGACACTTGTCGCGATCTCGTGAGGTCCCGAAAACTATATAAAGGAGGTAAGTTCACTTGATACTTCACTTGCATTCTCAATTCTGGAGCTCCTCTGATCAACCTCAGACTTTCTAGTGGTCTCTAATCGTAATTAGGACTCTTGTAAGTATTCATAACCCTTTCTAATTCGTTTTAGCTTAGTTAATTAGCTCATAGTCAAACCGTCGTAATTTAAGTTTGACTTTGCGATTAAATGAAATCCGCTCAGTCTTTTCTCGAATTGAAAGTACCTATAAGTAGGTATTTATGTGGGTAACAAACCCTTAAAAGGGTACTTTCAGATTCCCACTCTAACTATGTTAATTGTCGAGTCAGATCTTACTTTAAAAAGTCAACAGAATGTGTATTTTCAAAATTAAGCATAATTAGCAATATGGGATACATGCAACCTGTTTGATCATCAAAATAACTTAGTAACTAATGTAAGAACATGTTCCAACATGATCAACTCGACAATTTTCAGTTTAAACCCGGATCGGACCCGAAAGTCGCATATTTTGACTTTTGCTTTGACTATCAGTTCTGATCCGTTTATGCATGTTTAAGATCTGCCTTAGAGCTTATTATGGACCAGGTTTCATATAAGTATAACTCTCTGAGATTATACAACTTGATCCAATACTTATCTGATTCATATGCATGTTTCCGATTAATGCTTAAATGTTGACTATTATGCCCTTTTGACTATAAAACGTGATTTTTGAAAAAGTAAAAGAGTAGAAACCTTAGTTACTGATTTATAAACTTGCACCAAAAATTTGACATCAGTTTGAGGTCTAGATTAGGAGTTATGCTCAATAGCGTAATTTGAAAGCTTTATGTTAATTAAACGACGTATTTAGCACATAGCCTATTTAAACCCACTTTTTGATATCAAACTTTTTACCCACTGATGTAATATAATATTTTGGGATTTTTGAAGATTTTTATTTAATTTTTGGCTGAGCATAACATAGGTCTCTAGGTTTGATTCGGGTTATGACGGTTTTGCCCTTTTAAGCCATAAAATGAGTTTTACAAATCCTTTTGACCCCAAACATTTTTCTACTGATTTTATATGATAAATACAATATTTTAAGCCTTCTGGAATTATAAAAATATCAGCTTTCCTTTGAAAACCCGGAAATGGCTCCGAATCGCCCTTTTAAGCTTTTTTAACGCATAGTATGTGCTAAGACAATATTAAACATATAAGGTTGATACCTACTGATATTTTTAGTATATTTTTATATATTAACAGTAAGTAAAAGTTTTTAAACTCAGATTTCCAGTTTTGACCTTTTTAGCCTAAGTGAAATTACCAAAATACCCCTAAAGGGCATAGTTTGGTTTTAAATGATAAGTTTCACATATAGGTCATACCCTACTGTTATAACTTATTAAATTAAGTGTATTCACTGTATAAATCAGACCTGTAACTCAGATTACTAATTAAACTCTTTTATAATCCTTTAAATGACCAAAATGCCCTTATGAGGCATAATTTGAGTTTAAATTCGTTTGGGGCATAATAGAAGATACCTTACTGATATCACAACATATTTAAAGCACTTTAACTTAGGAAACTTGCATATGACTCGTTGGTTACTCGTTACGCACTTTTCGCGTTCGGATCGGCTTATGTAACTAGTTTACATATATTAGCCGAAACGGGTCAAACCATATCGTTTTCATCTCAAAATCCAGAATGTGTTTAGATTACCCATATTATACAAGTCTTCAAACTTGTCGCGTCTAAAACACATTCTATACCGGTCTTCGCCTTATCATGCGTTTGAACCGTATCCTTCTGTAAGACTAACCGGTCTAAGCTTAGGCTTAATTAAAGACCCGTTAACATTCTAATTGGTTATTTATACCATCATTCCAGACTAGAGCCTTCCGGTAAATGGTACCTACGCGTACTTAAGTGAATACGGCTGAGTTATTAAATTCTTACTATTTAAGACAGGAGCTAGCTCAGGTAAATACTCTTAACTTATTTTCCCTATACGGGCTTGGGATACGGTATTATAATAATACCGCTTGGTCGGATATTGAATATTTAATATTATTATGGTTAAATTATTGAGGTAACCCGGTTTAATCTGTATTGTTTAAAATAAAGACCTTTAGGGGTTAATGACCATGTCCCGGATATCCTTGACATCATTGTGTTATAAAATGGCCACGCCTTATACACGGGGTGTAGGCATACACCTGACAGTTGTTTAAGGAAAAACGGTATCTCACTCTCTTGTGGGCCTATACTTGTGGCGTGTCTGTTAATCTGACTCGGTTTCTACATCGGATCCTGAACGTATAACGAACATGTAAATCTGTATACAAGATTATAACTATAATTGTCCCAAGTTATAAAGAGTTTGTGCCTTGTGCATTCAAATCAATTTTATTAAACCTTTTCAAAATGAGTCGGTTGAGTGTATTTACCAGTGAAAACTGACGTATTTTCCAAAAGAGTTAAGTGACAGGTACTGGACGTAATTGGCTGGAAGCTCAGGGCGTTAATAAGGAATCTTGCAAGTTCTAGGCGTCTAAAGTCTGTTGAATAATGTTTATGTTTTAAGATCCGCCTGTGGATCCTTTACTTTCCGTTGTAATACTGGATATTACTTTATATTCGGATTGTAATATATTTATCTTTTGCTTCCGCTGTGCATTCATATATATTGTGTTGTTTGTCTATGATGATACCAACTACGTCACGATACTCCCCACCGGGCCCAACGGTGACACGTGAAAAATAGGGGTGTGACAATATCTTATTCTAGACCAAGTAACATCAATAAGCAAGAATTGATAGCAACTAAGTGCTATTGCCTGCAATGTTCTAATCGTTATTCTTACGGTATACCAAAATCCATCATTATTTATACAAGTACTTAGTGTATCTCGAAACTCGAAGCTTATACTAAGGCATCTTTTCTTAAGTTCAAGTCTAAATACTATCCTGAGTGCTACCATAAAATATCAAGCTCCTAACTCTTCGTTTTGAACTTAGGTATTTTATTACAACACCTATAGGCTTAAATCAGTGGCTCTGATACCACCTTCTGTCACGACCCCCGACCCACCCTGGACGGAATCGGGAGTCGCGAACAGCCCAGTGATACCAGTGATTATTTTGAAAACGTTGCAGCGGAAATTTCATCAGGACCGTGAGTTAGGAAAAACATCAGAGTTTAAAAAACACCGGATTTTATTTATTAAATAGATGGGATAAACCCACGTTTTATAATGGTAGCTTTAATAAAGATAATTACATAAAACAATATTTCTAAATTTTAATTTAATTAATAAAATAAGCCACTTCTTGATGCCTTTCAGTGCCGTATCCATCTTTTACTCCCATCTACTGTAATTACCTGAAACGTGTTTTAAAAAGGTTTTGTCAGCGGGAAATACTGAGTGAATCATTCTATTTACTAAAACGACACATTTGTTATAATTTACAGTATTAAGGAAGATTACAATGTTTCTGATATCAACCAACTACCCACAGTACTTTGTCACTCGACCCATTGGCCCATTCGTCCAATGGTGTCTGTGATTATGGTCATATCACCCCTTGGCTGCCCCAATGGTGAAGATTATCAAGTAATGTATACAAAACCCCACATACCGACTGTAATATGGTGATTACAAAGACTTAATCCCTGTAATTATAACTTTGGCAATAAACATGCTTTTGAAATTAAATTTGATAAAAAGAGAATGACTCACTTATAATCATGCAGATTCATACGGCCAAAGTTTAGTCTACAGATAATCCTTGATATATTGCAGATTTATACAGGCAGAGCTTAGCCTATTGATTTAGCCTTGTAACCTAGTGCACACGAACTAGGTAGGTAACTTAATACAGCAATTACGATAACTCACGAGATCAACCCTCACAACGAATGACAAAGTGCTATGCTTAAACATCCATCGAATTAACGATTAATGACAAAGCATCACCCTAATGTGGGCAGCACTTAAACATCCATTGAGTACATTGATCGATCGGAAAATGAATCGTAATAGCGCTCGAGTTATTACCCTGTATCGTAGCAGCACCCCCTACTGATTAGTGTTTTTTGAGGCTGTTTTTGCTATAACTCGAAGTACAGATTGAATTTGATCGTCGTAATGAAACCAGAAATCAAGTGCCACTGCCCTCTATATATACACGATTTTGACTTGGCTTACGGACCGTAAGCATAAACCCTTACGGTCCGTAAGGGTCACATTTTTACTATAGTGTTGCCACGTGTGGGACTAGGCCTGCTAAGTCGACAGATTCTCGAAATTATATTTAGACAGCGAGATTTTTAGGATAATCGTTAAGTAGGAAATACCCCCCTTGAGTTTTAGGGGCCCTGATCCTGATTCTGATTGTTATGAAAATTTTAGGGTTTATGTAGGATTACTTAGGGGTCTTAACTAAGGTTTCCTTGTAAACAAAATATAATAATAAATAATAGTTTTGATGAGAGTTGTTATGGTTTGGGACATTTTTGAATATAATTATATCATAAAGAAAAAGGGAATAAAATAATGAGAAAAGAGAATGGACCCTCTTTGTAACTTTAGGGTTCAACTAGAAAACCTCCTGGTAGAAATTTGGGTATAATTTCTGAACTATTTAAAAATATATATTTGTAATTGTGTTAAGTCTAATATCCCTAATTCAACCTTATCCCGATGTCCCGAGACAGAACCTTAATAAACTTAGTCGGGCAAAGCCCTGACATGCGTTATGAGGTTCAGATCAATCGGAAAGGGTAGCGGTGATCGGGAGTTTAAAACACTTAAAACGAGACAGGGCTTTATTATTTATTAAATAATAAATATTTAGAGAGAGAGTGAGGGAGTTTGGCGATTTCTAGAGTAGAAAGAAGAGAGGCCACTGATTTGATAGAAGTGATGTTCTATATATAGTGGAGGATTTGAGAATTTGAAGGACACAAATAGCCTGAACACATATACATACATTTTATTATTTTATTCTTTTGATGTACACTAATTCATAAATTCTTCATATAAAAGACACGTACAGTGCCACTAGTCCCGTCCCATCATCTGAATTTGTAGAATTAAAAATTGAAATATTCTATTATTATATAAGTTATGTATATATCTATAACAAATAGTATTTATATTTTATTATATTAGAAAAATGGGACATCAAATAGGGAAGGAGACACGACAGTTCTTTCATATAATTTCATATGTAGCTATTTGTATGATTTTATTATTAATTTTTTAACCATTTTACTTATTGGGCGTGTGTAACTTCTAAAATATGATATTCTAGAAAATAATGAATATGTCTTTAGAATGAGAATATTTTTGTCTACATTTGGGTCTAAGTTTTATTAAAAACAGAGTAGGTTCAAAATACAATGTATTTTTATAATTTAATTATTATACGGTTCCTAGGCCCATCTAGGAACTTCATATTTCTTACAGTTAACTTACCCGTAATCTACCCGTCTAATAATATAAGTTTTTATAGACTTTTATTTTATTAGAAAGAGCACTCATATACAAGTCAAATAATTAATATAATATTTCAACCAACTATATAAAATAGTGTTTAAAACTATTTGGGTTGAATATTTATATTAAAAATAAACTAGTTACTAGTGGTTAATAAATTTAACCAAACCTATAATTCTTTATATAAAAATAGGGATGTTACAGAGAGCGACTACAATGTTTATATTTACACAATTACTCATTCAGTACTTGCCACTCGACCGAATCTGTGGCTATGGTCATATCACACAATGGCTAACCCATTGTCCAATTGTGAAGATTATCAAGTAATGTATACAAAACCCCATAATACCGGCAGCAATTGAAGAATTACAAAGACTCAATCACTGCTAATTATAATTTAAAACAATAAAGGTTTTGTAAAAATAGTTTACAAAAAGGTTTACAAAAAGGAGATTACTCACATTGCTACTTTAAGTATTTCCTTCGTGTATTCCTGGTTATAATCTATTATTTAAACAATGCACACGCGTTAGTATAATAACCCATTTTACATTAGTTATACCCTCCTCGAGACAGAACTCCAAAGACTACGTCGGGCAGAGCCACGACAGCCGTTACGGAGCACTAGATCAATCGGGCAATGTAACTAATACGTAACCGGGGGTTAAAATACTTACAATGAGGCAGAGCTTCGCTATTTTAGTGGGTAAAACACCCGGGTATTACTATGTAGAAATTGAGAGAGAAAGATTGAAAATGAACGAATTCCAAATGAACGTCGAACTCCAATTTATATGGCCTGATCGACAGCGGGTCGCGCCCCGCGAATGAAACAGTAGAGGCCTTCGTGGCCCGCGAGGGATGGTAGGGCGGTGTAGGGTTGCTGAGTCATCGACACGTGGCGGCACCGGGTGTTCGCCTGATTTTGAGCTGTCGTGGCCCGCGACATAAATAGCCAAGGGCTTCACCCCCGCGACAACCTTGCAGATTTTGTTTTATTTGATTTTTATTAATATAAAAGGTATACGGGCTCGTTTATCGCATACGGGGTATATTTTAGGATGTGTAAGGGTGTCAGGGGTGTTTTAGGAGGGTTGTTATATTTTGGGTATAACTCTTGAACTATTTAATAAAAATATATATTGCAATTGTGTTAAGTGTAATACCCTAATTCAACTTTATCAATATCTCCGAGACAGAACCCCAACGTACTTAGTCGGGCAGAGCCTTGACATGCGTTGGTGGGTCCTAAATCAATCGGACAGGGTATTGACTCGGTGATCATGGGTTACAATACTTAAAACGGGGTAGGGCTTTATTATAGGTGAAATACTTTAAAACAAAAGGAATATATATATATAGACAGAGGGGAGCGATTTTGAGAAAGAAAGAAAAGTTGAACACACTGAATGTTCTTAAGTTACTTCAATTTATAGAATTTCAAACACTTGGAGTGTAGCCTTAGGTACACGTACAAACCTATACATTTAATGTAAATTTTTTATGTGGGTCTTTTCAAAAGTGTACATGTTGTACACTTACTTATTTCTTAAGTAAGTTTCAATTAATTATTATTTTATTATTTTATTATTTATATATGTAACACCTTGTAAAATCACGACCAATATAATGAAGACACGTGTCATTGACTTTAAACGTGTAAGGAATTGTTCTGAGGGACTAAAATTGTTAAACAATGTAAATATGTTAATAAAGGGATCCAAAGTGTCAACATGCCATTCTTGTGCCTCTGATTGACCTCACACGACGTTCGTATTCTTTAAAGAATAATTTGACGAACATTGAAAGTCGTTTGTGATAAGGATCTTACGAAGCATAAGGGTTAAAAGTGCCAACATGTTGAAAGTAACCTCTGAGTGATCTTTTAACAAGCCCAAAAACATTGTAACAATTATATATTTTTATCTCAAGAATATTGGATATTAAATTCGTGGAGTCTCGTCGCATATAAATAATCAATGTGGTAATTGCAAGTAACGAGGGTTAAATACGTTAATGTTGCATTTCAAGACCGTTCGGGTGACCTCGTAACTAACCGAAAGCTTATTGATAAATGTTTAAAGACTCAAGACCCTTAAAAGTCAAGTTTTGGGGTTAAAAGTGCAATAAACGCAAGTTAGATCAAGTTTAGAAGGACCAGGGACCAAAAAGTCAACAGAAAGCTATTTTACAAATAAACTCATAACTAATAATGTAGAGGTTATGGAACATGTTTTAACACAAAATTAACTTGGTAAATAATATAAGAACATGTCTAAGCATGTTCAACCCGACAATTCTGAGTTTAGGCTCGGTTCGGAACCGAAAGTCGCAAAAATAGACTTTTGCTTTGACTTTCAGTTCTGACCCGATGTAGCTTGTTTTAGATATGCCTTAGGGTTCCATTAGGACCATATTACAAATTAGTATAACCCTCTGAGTTTATACAATGTGGTTCCTTTGTAATCCTAGTTCATTGCATGTTTCCGTTAAATGCTTAATTGTTGACCATTATGCCCTTTTGATAATAAAATGAGATTTTTGAAAATGTGAGAGGACAAAAACCTTTGTTACTGATTTATAAACATGTCATAAAAATTTGACATCAGTTTGAGGCCTAAATGAGGAGTTATGCTCAATATCGTAATTTGAAAACTTTTTATTAATTAAACGGCATTTTTAGCATAAAGCCTATTTAAGCCCAAATTTCGACACCAAACCTTTTACCCACTGATGTAATATAATATTTTGGGATTTTTGAAGATTTTTATTAATTTTTAAACTGATCATAACGTAGGGTTCTTGCTTTGATTCGGTAATTGACGGTTTTACCCTTTTTGCTAATAAAATGACTTTTACATAACATTTTGATACCAAATCTTTTGCTGCTGATTTTATATAATAAATAAAATATTTTGAACTTTATAAACTGATCAAAAACTCAGATTTCCTTATATAACCTGAAAATCGACTAAAACCGACTTTTTACGCGTTTTAAACGCATAGTATGGGTTAAAACTATTTTTGATACATAAGACTTAATACCTACTGATGTTTTAAGTAAATTTTTATACTTTAACAGTAAGAAAAAGTTTTGAACTCAAATTTCCAAATTTGACCTTTAAAGCTTATGTGAAATGACCAAAATACCCATACGGCGTATAGTTTGGTTATAAATGATAAATTTCACATATATGCAATACCCTACTGATATGATTTGCAAAAATATATATTTTTACTGATCATTTTAGACCAGAACCTCGGATTATTGTTTAATCTCTTTTATAACCTTTAAATTGACCAAAATACCCCTACGGGGCTTAAATTGATTTTAAATCCGTTTTGGGCATAATGGAAGGTATCCTACTGATATCACAACATATTTAAGGCATATTAACTTGTGAAACCTGTACATGACTTTATTGGTTAGTATGGTTTATGTAACTAGTTTGCATAGATTGACCGAAACGGGTCAAACCTTATCATTTTGCTTTAAAATCCAGAATGTGTTTAGTTTACCCATATTATACAAGTCTTCATACTTGTCGAGACTAAATCACGTTCTAATCCGGTCTTCGCTTAATCTTGCGTTTTAAACCGTAAACCTTTCGTTAAAACTAACCGGTCTAAGTTTAAACTTAAGTAAGACCCGTTAGGAATCTAATAGGTTATTAAAACCTTCGTTCCAGATTTAGGAGCCCAGTAAAAGATATTTGCACTTGCTGATTGTTATACGGCTGGGATAAAATTTATATTTTGCTCAGGTAAATACTTTTAACTTATTTTCCCTTATACGGGCTTGGGGTACGGTATATAAAATACCGCTTGGACGGGTATTGAATCTTTAATCGTATGAAGGTTAAATCATTGATATAACCCGTTTAATCTGTTTTGTTTGTTTAAAACCTTTGGGGGTTAATGACCATGTCCTGGATATCCTCGGCTCATTCATTGAAATGGCCACGACTTAAGCACGGGGTGTAGGCATACACCTGCCGGTGCGTATGTAAAATATTATACCCGCCTGTTCGAGAATAACTCGCCGTTGGTTATATTATGTGGTGTGTCTATTAATCTTTAACCCGGTATTCAGCCCGGGCTACTGAACGTATAACAAACATATAATTCTTTTACAAGTTTATTTTTAAATAATTATCCCAAGTTATAAAAGATTATTTGTGCCTTGTGCATTTAAATCAATTTTTCTTAAACAACTTTTCAAAAGAGTCGGCTAATTGTATTTACCAGTGTAAACTGACGTATTTTCCAAAAGGTTAAGTGCAGGTACTATGCGAAATAGGCTGGCTACTCCTGAGTGAATAAACAAAGAGTCTTGCAAGCTTTGTAACTTAAAAATCTGTTGAACAATATTTCTTTTGTATTGATCCGCCTGTGGATCCATTTACAACCCGTTGTGTAATATTTTATTATACTTTCGAATCGGTCTGTAATATTATTACTTTAAACTTCCGCTGTGTATTGAACTGTGATTATTTGACTATGATGATATCAACTACGTCACGATACTCCCCACCGGGCCCACCGGTAATGTCGCAACCCCCGATCCCTGTATCCTCCGGAACGGGCGGCCGCGAGCCAGTTTCTGTGGTATCGCGTGTTTATTCAATATTGGCAGCGGAATTTTTCATCAGGACCGTAGTTAGGAAATATTTTATCAGAGTAAAATACCACATTTTCATACTATTAAACAAATGGGATAAAACCCAAGTTTTAATTACACACTATTTTATAAGGATAAACCCAATTTTATTTAATAAAAACATCTATTTTATTTTATGTAACTTTATTGCCACTTTTCCAAGCCTTCAGTGCTGTCAAGCAGGCTTCTATTTGGCTTTCACATTATGTTACCTGAAACGCGTTCTAAAACATTTGTCAGTGGGAAATACTGGTGAGTGAATCCCAGTTTAAACAAGTTTAAGTAAAAACCCAGTGTACAGTATTGAGGGCGATCTCGCAATTATATTTGTTTCCAAGACATATCAATTAACATCCATGGTACTGTCATCAGACTTATGGGGGAAAATGCCACAAAAATGTAACCAAGTTTGCTCATTGTTCCAATTAAGTCATCCAAACATTTTGTGTCTTGTAAGGTAACTAAACTTTAAATTAGTGTCTTAATAGTGTGTAATTACCAGGTCATCAGGTTACCATCCTAACCTATTTAATTTCTTTCATATGATATGTTCACACATCCCTTTTTCATCTCCTCATCAACTCGCTCACTATCTTCATCGCATCCACCATCGATCTTCATCATCATCGGCAATGCATCAAAACTTTAACACTATATTCAATCACAACAACCATCTCTGTCCGTCATCGTTTCATCTTCATCAACATCGTCGCGTTGTCCATCACCGTCGTGTGTCCGTTAAAGTTTCACCATAAACCGGCGGCCGTCATGGATGAAAAAATATGAACACATTCCTGTTGAGATGTGATGGCGTCGATGATGAAGTACGAGGGATAGACGGAGATTAGACGGTGACTTATAACCCATATGATATTTAACATTTGAATCTCAGATCTGAGATCTGAGAAGTTATGGCAACAATGATCAGGGACAGAGGTTAGATGGAGATTTGTAACCAAAAATTAAAGATTAAGCAGGTCTTAAACGATTTAACGAAAGACCGAGATTATCAATCGCATGAAAAAAATACTGATATAAAGAAGTTTCTGATGTAAAATGGTGCTGAATCATATGATTGGTCGCTAAACTGGGCACAACTAAAAAGGATGGAGATCAATTGAAGTCTGCTTCGAAGGAATAGAGTTTTAGTGAACATGATGATAAAGAAAATGCCATATATTAAAGCAAGAGAAATTGTCATTAACAAAATTCCACGTCATATTAAAGATTAAAAAATTTAAATAAAACCTGACACATCACCAATGTAACCTGGTAACCTAATAATTACATAGTATTAGAACGATAAATGAAACTTCAATCACTTTAAAGAGACAAAAAAAGTTTTAGTGACTTAATTGAGACACTTGCCAAACTTTGTTACATTTCTGTAAAGTTATCCCGACTTATGGTCATGTTACTCCTTGACCAGGTGGTAACAAATTTTGTATACAAAACCCCAAATATACCATCATAATTGTATTCTTACAAATACTCAATAACTGTTATTCGCATGGAAAAATATTTAAGGTTTTGTAAAAACAGTTCACAAATAGGTTAACAAAAACGGATAAACTCACATTGTTGTTTTAGATTTTCCGTAAGAGTTTCCTAGTGACAATCTATAATTTACACAAATGCACACGTGTTAGTATAATAACCCATTTTAACATTAGTAATACCCTCCCCGAGACGGCATTCCAACGACTACGTCGGGCAGAACCACGACAGCCGTTACGGAACCCTAGATCAATCGGGCAGCGTATCTAATACGTATCTAGGGGTTATAATACTTACAACGGAGCAGAACCTCGCTATTTAGGGGTATAATACCCGTTAGATTATGCCTACAATTCAGATTTGAGAGAAAGATTTCGATTGTGAACGATTCTGAATGAAACCCGAGGGCCTCTATATATAGTTGCTGAGTCTGGTCCTCTCGCAGCCCGCGTAACACAAGCCCAGGGTTTACGCGGTCCGCGTCAAACCCGGGTCAACGTATAGCCCATCCGGATCAGCAACTAGACTCGACATGTGTTGGGTCACGTGGCGGCCCAGGGCCGTGCCATGTTTTAAGTTGACGCTGCCCGCGTCAGGCTTGGGGTGGGGCTTACGCAGCCCGCCTCAGCCCAAAATTCAGATTTTTAATTAAATTTAATACTATTTAGGGTATTCGGGGCCCGTTTTCACGTATGAGGTGTATTTTGGGATATTTTAAAATATACTAGGGTGTCGGAAAATATTCGAGGGTGTCGGTTTATTTAGGATTGTTATATCATCCCACCTTGTTTTAGAGCTCGTCCTCGAGATCTACTGGAACAAGTGTGGATATTTCTTCTGCATTTCAGATTCAAGCTCCCATGTGTATTCAAGTCCTCTTTTGGAGTCCCACTTCACTTTGATCAGAACTAATCTCTTATGCTTGAGATTCTTGACTTACTGTCTTCAATTTGTAGAGGCCTTTCTACAAACTTGAGTTGTTCATTTACCTCTATATCCTTAAGAGGTACCATTAGCGATTCATTGGCTAAGCATTTCTTGAGATTTGATACATGAAATACATCATGTATTCCTGCCATTTCCTTTTGCAGTTGTAGCTGATAGGCTACAGGTCATGTTCTTCTAATAATCTTAAAAGGTCCAACGTACCTGGGACTTAGCTTTCCTCTTTTGATGAATCTTACCACTCATTTCCAAGGAGAAACTTTTAACAATACTTTATCTCCTACTTGAAATTTCAACGGCTTTCGCCTGTTATCAGCATAACTTTTCTGTTGATCACGTGCTGCTTTCAGTCGTTCCTTGACTTGAATAATTTTGTCGGTTGTCTCCTGCACTATCTCAGGTCCTGATAGTTGCTTTTCCCCAATTTTTGCCCAACAGACTGGGGTTCGGCACTTTCGTCCATAAAGTGCTTCGAATGGTGCAGCATTTATACTTGTGTGATAACTATTATTATAAGAAAATTCTATTAAAGGTAAGTGATCATCCCAATTACCTCCGAAATCAATTACACAAGCTCTAAGCATATCCTCCATTGTCTGAATTGTCCTTTCGCTTTGTCCGTCCGTTTGAGGATGATAAGCTGTGCTTAGGTTTAACTTGGTTCCCATTGCCTTTTGGAAACTTGACCAAAAATGAGAGGTAAATCGGCTATCTCTATCAGAAACAATTGATAAAGGTATTCCATGTAATGAAACGATTTCATTTACATACAACTTGGCTAATTCTTCCATACTAAAAGTTTCTTTCATTGGTAGGAAATGAGCTGACTTGGTTAACCTATCTACAATTACCCAGATTGTATCATTATATTTTCTTGTTTTGGGTAATTTGGTAACAAAATCCATTGTTATCGATTCTCATTTCCACACTGGCATTTCTAACTGTTGTAACAAACCTGAAGGTTTCTGATGTTCGGCTTTAACTTGTGAACAAGTTAAACATTTAGAAACATAGGTTGCTATGTCCTTTTTCATTCCTATCCACCAGAAATTTTTCCTTAAATCCTGGTACATTTTATCATTTCCTGGATGCATTGTATATTTAGACTTATGGGCTTCTTCTAATATACGATGATGTAGGTTTCCTAATTTAGGTATCCACATTATCTTTTTATGGAATCTCCAAATTCCATCTGTTCCTTGTTCTAATTCCTTAATCATACCTTTTAGTTTTTCAGTATCCTCCTTGATTACTGATTCTTGTGCTTTTCTAATTTGATCATTTAAATCTACTAGTAGATTTAACTTAAGAGAACGTACCCTTTTTGGCTTTTCGTGATATTTTCGGCTTAAAGCATCGGCAACTACATTTGCCTTTCCTTCATGATACTGGATATCACAATCATAATCACTAAGTAATTCCATCCAATGTCTTTGTCTCATATTTAACTCTTTTTGCCCGAAAACATACCTTAAACTTTTATGATCAGTGAATGGCCTCCCATTTGCAGATTTGGCCTCCCACTCAAGATCGTAACTGATAACGGCACCAATTTTGCTTCGGAGGATCTTCAGGAATGGATGAAAGAGCTGAATATTGAGCACACTTTCTCTTCTGTTGCGCACCCTCAGGGCAACGGCCAAGTAGAAAGTGTCAACAAGAGTATCGTCGAAGGGATAAAGGCCCGTCTGGGCACGAGGAGAAGAGGCTGGGTAGATGAGCTCCCGGGCATCCTGTGGGCTCATCGAACCATGCCGAAAACAAGCACTGGCGAAACCCCCTTTAGCCTGGTCTAGGGCTCAGAGGCGGTTATCCCAGCTGAAATTGGCCTCCCCTCGCCGCGCTTGACAGCGGTCAACAAAATCGACAACGAGGCGGAGCACCATCTAGACTTGGACCTACTCGAAGAGAGGCGTGAAATAGCGCAAATCAAAAAGGCCAAGTACAAGACACAGTTGGAGAGGTGCTACAATGCTAGAGTGCGCATTTGTACCTTTACTCCAGGAGAGTACGTTTTCAGAAATAATGAAGCTTCAAATGCTGAACGCCCAGGTAAACTAGCACCCAAGTGGGAAGGCTCATACTTAATACATGAGGTGCTAGGAAAATGGGCATACAAACTGCGCACCCTGGATGGACACATCATCCCGCACACTTGGAATGCGCAGCAATTACGCAAATGTTACATGTGACTACTGTCACAACCCCCGATCCCTATCTGTCCCGGGAACGGGCGGCCGCGAACCAGTTTCGGTGGTATCGTGTGTTTAATCATTTTGGCAGCGGAAATTTCATCAGGACCGTAGTTAGTAAATATTTATCAGAATAAAACCACCATATTTTATATTAATAATCACATGGGTAAAACCCAAGTTTCTTATCACAACGTGTTTATAGGGATAAACCCTATTTTGAATTTAAAACATCGTATTTTAGGTAACTTTTATAGCCACATTTTTTCAAGCCGTCTGTGCTCCCAAGCTAGCTTTCTTCTAATTGGCTTTCACATTTTGTTACCTAAAACGCGTTTTAAAAACATTTGTCAGTGGGAAATACTGGTGAGTGAATCCCAGTTTAATAAAGAAGAGTTTTATCAATTAACACAGTATTGAGAGCGATTACAAAGTTTATATCTACACAATTACTCATTCAGTACTTGCCACTCGACCGAATCTATGGCTATGGTCATATCACACATTGGTTAACCCTTTGTCCAATTGTGAAGGTTATCAAGTGATGTATACAAAACCCCATGATACCTGCAGTAATTGAAGAATTACAAAGACTCAATCACTGCTTAATCACATTGTAGAATATTTAAGGTTTTATAAAACAGTTTACAAAAGGTTTACAAAAAGAGGATAAACTCACAACAAGGTTTACACAAAAAGAAGGATTACTCACATTGCTGTCTTAGACTTCGTTTAAGGGTTTCCTGGTGTTAATCTATAATTTACACAAATGTACATATGTTAGTATAATAACCCTTTATTTATATTAACGATACCCTCCCCGAGACGGCATTCCAACGACTACGTCGCCCAGAACCACGACAGCCGTTACGGAACCCTGGATCAATCGGGCAGCGTATCTAATACGTAACCGGGGTTATAATACTTACAACAGAGCAGAACTTCGCTAATTAGGGGGTATTATGCCCGGAAATTATACTATCTATCAGAAATTCGTGATTAAAGAAAAAGGAATGAGCGAACAGACTGAAGGCCCGATGCCCTCCTTATATAGGGCTGAAATTCAAGTCTCTCGCGGCCCGCGTAAGGTTAGGCTAACGCCTACGCGGCCCGCGTAGTAGGGGGTTCTAGGCCGTAGGTGATCCGGGTCACGGCATAGGTTCAACACGTGTTGACACGTGTCAGCACCGGGGCTCGCCTGATCTTGTATCTGTCGCGGCCCGCGAGCGCCCCTAAAATTTTGTTTTTATTTTATTTTTAATGATATAATGTAATTTGGGCTCGGTATTCACATACGGGGTGTATTTTAAAATATATTAGGGTGTCTAAAAATATTTTGGAGGGTTGTTATATCCTCCCCACCTTGTTTTAGAACTCGTCCTCGAGGTCTACTGGAATAAGTGTGGATATTTCCTTTGTATTTCTGGTTCAAGCTCCCATGTGCATTATGGTCCTCTTTTGGAGTCTCATTTCACTTTGACCAGAACTAATCTCTTGTGCTTTAAGGTTCTTAACTTTCCTGTCTTCAATTTGTAGAGGCCTCTCTACAAATTTTAACTGTTCATTTACCTCTATATCTTTAAGAGGTATTACCAGTGATTCATCAGCTAAGCATTTCTTAAGATTAGATACATGAAATACATCATGTATTCCTGCCATTTCCTTTGGCAGTTGTAGCTGATAAGCTACAAGTTCTATTCTTCTAATAATCTCAAAAGGTCCAACATATCTGGGTTGAACAAAAATATTCAAGACCATAATTTTATTTTTCTATGAGTTAAATGCCATTTTCGCCTCAATAATTTGTCCAATTATGGCAGGTCAGACCAAATTTCAAATTTGTACCATTTCCATCCCTGACATTCTTGAAACATGCTAGTTCTGTCCAAAAAAGTGAAAAACTAAGGTTGAACTGAATAATTGGACAAACCACAGGGACGAAAATGGCAATTAACTCATGTTTTTGTGGACGGAAGACATGTTTCAAGAATGTCAGGGACGGAAATGGTACGAATTGCCATCCACATGGTTCTCGAACAATTTTTCTATCATAAAATAACCTTTTTGACAACTTTAAGTTAAGAGTAAACTTCCGTTTTGCTCCCTGTGGTTTGGTCACTTTAACGGTTTTGCTCCAAACCTTTAAAAATAGCCATTTTCCTCCAATAGTTTGCTATGGTTTTTCTATTTTGCTCCCCGCCTCTAACTCCATCTAAATTGTCTGTTTTTCCATTTTGCTCCCCACAGGGAGCAGAATGAAAAAACCATAGCAAACTACCGGAGGAAAATGGCTATTTTTAAAAGTTTGGGGCAAAACCATTAAAGTGACCAAACCACATGGAGCAAAACGGAAGTTTGCTCTTAAGTTAAATTTACACTCTTCTTTTTTGGGATTAAAAACACATATCATGATTATGGTATGACAAGATTAATGTAGTACCTGATTCGCAGCATATGACCGTTTAGATGTATTGTCAGAGTGCTCCACTCCTAGGTATTGTTCCCAAGCACCATAAACATCTCTTCTCTGAAACCAAAAATATATGTGATATATACATATACTGACATATATGTGATATAATAATTATGATTAACAAATATATAAAAGTGCATGAAAAGAAAAAAAAAACATTCGGATTTTAGCAACCAGCTTTAGATTAGTTGTAAACCATTACTAATTGTTACTGATTTTAGCAACCAACTAATATCGTTTTAACTAATTTGACCCGTAACTTACTTGCTGACGTGGAATTGATTGGCGCCATGCCAGACACCATAACAAATACCACATGTGCAAAAATGATTATATAAAGAATAAAATATTAAGAACTCATATTTTTTTACATTTATCGTATGTCACATTGGAAGATAATTATTAAATGTCACATCATACACACTAAAATGACAAATAAGATGTCACATAAAAATTATTGCAAAAAAATGACCTGCTAACAGGTTGAACAGTTCACTTGTTGCTACAATCAATAAGTAATTTGTAACTTGGTTGCTAAAATCAGTAATGAAATATAGGTTGGTTTCTATTTGAGACATAAATAGAAAAATGGTTGCTAAAATTAGAAAAAAAGGCAAATTTTGTCAACCTGAAAACGGGTGGAGACAACATCAGAATCCTGAAGATATGTAGGACAACCCAGAGAGAGAAATGCAAACTTCCACTGTTAAATTACAGTTTAGAAGTAATGGAGTTAAAAAAAAAAAAAGCGAAACAAAAACAATGATAAAATTTGGTACATGCTTTGAGGGATGAAAAATACCTTTGAAAATTCCTCATCAGAAACCTGTAGTTTTTTCTGTATGCGTACTTTAACTTCAGCTAATGTTTCACCCTCCCGAATCACAAGAAAAAAAGGTTCCCCAAAGTTTTGAACTTGCTGTTAATAAAAAATTATATAAATGTGAAATTAAGTAAATATTATTACATGATTAAGACTACTCCACTAAAGCCATAAGTACATACCACCTGGTTCTGAGGCGCGTCTTCCGTAAAGTGATAAACATGAATTAGACGATCCTGAGGACCCAGATCCTTTTCCTCTTCTGGAATCTGTAAATAACATAATAGCGTAAAAAACACAAAAAAAACATTATATAAATATAAATCTAGCATGAAGCATATAAGCATTTAGAGCAAACCTCCTCAGCACGTAAAGTCCAGTATTGATCATTGATGTTCTCGATTTTTTCGTTCAAAGGAAAAATCTGAATATACAGAAGATTTGAGAAACAAGGTTAAAATATTTGTAAAAGTCAACAAACTAATAAAGGGTAATGAATATTCAAACGTTTAATAGTTAATACCTTGTAAATCTTGTGGTAAAAAACCTCAAGCAAACGAAGCTCTGCATCAGGATGAGACAATTCCACCTGTTCCATGATACATTGACCAGTCAACTAGAGAAGAGGTGGCAAATTCGACCCTTTTACTTATGGGATTAGGATCCTAATTGTAAGAAGTGTAAGAAGGATTTATAGAGTGACAAGTGTCCAATAACCTAAAAAAAACCCACTACACAAAAAAACCCACTACAAAAAAAAAAAAAAAAAAAAAAAAACCTTAAACATCCACCACCACCAAAAACCTAAACCCCCACCCCCCCCCCCCCCCCCCCACATCACCCAACCCAAAAAAAAAAAAAAAAAAAAAATTTTTGCCGAGGGGGTGGGGGGTTAGGTTTTTGGGTGGTGGTGGGGGTGGGTGTTTAGTTTTTTTTTTAGGTTTTTGGGGGGGTTAGGTTTTTTTAGGTTTTTTTGGGGGGGGGGGGGGGTGTTTAGGTTTTTGGTGGTGATGTAGTGGGTTTAGTTTTAGGTTATTGGACACTTGTCATTCTATAAATCCTTCTTACACTTCTTACAATTAGAAGCCTTTGTAGAATAACTTGACCCCTACTTATGAATGGGATGAATACTTGAGTCTGGTAATGTTTAATTCTTTAACAGGTCAAACAAGTAAACTAAAAAATTATATGAAATGGGTCAATGGCCGCCGGAAGTGGACTATCAATGCATATAGCGCTGCGAACGAACCGAACGTTCAGCGAACGGTTCGTGAACCGTTTGGCGGGAAGTTCGTTTGTGTTCCTTTGTTTAATAAATGAACGAACACGAACAAGAAATTCCGTTCGTTTAGTTAAATGAACAAACATGAACAGAGGTAGTGTTCGCTCATTTATGTTCGTGAACGCTCGGTAACGTGTTCGTTTATGTTCATTTTGGTTCAATAGTTCATTAGTGTTTTTAGTTTTTATATATTATTTAAATACTTCAAATTTCCGAAAAATAAAATATTTTATAAGTACCAGTGTATTATATAGTGTATTATATATTTTGTTCATGAACGTTTGTTTGTGTTCATTTATTTCCATTTGTGTTCATGAACATTGTTTTGTGCTCATTTGTATTCATGAACGTTCATTGCCTAAAACAAAACACGAACACGTTCATTTCCTTAAAGAATGAACACGAACGTAAAATCTCGTTCGGTAAGTGTTCATGAACACATATATTTCCTTAACAAACGAACAATATCTTGTCCGTGTTCGTTCGGTTCGTTTGCAGCCCTAATTGCATACAATACCTTGATCTTTTAATCAAAATAAAATATTATTATTGAATAATGAAAATTATGTAGTCATATTTAAACATGTTATATGTGAAACTTGAAAATTGAGCAAAAGTGATTCAGGTCAACTGGACATACCTTGGTCTTTAGGTCATTAATCACATCACCGACAGTGCTTTGTTTTGGCAACCTAATGGTATGTATGACTACCTAGCGATGGTCAAAAGAAGGATATCAAGAAAAATGAGAAAGTCAAACAAAAGAAACAAGAAGTGAAAACCATAAGCCAGCAATTACTTCATCTTTTGTCACATGGTGAAAAGCAACCTTTAGGGTTTTCAAACCTTGCAGTTCAGGAAGAGGAATATCCAGCACCTCATAATACAAAATGTCAGAAGTCTGCATAACAAAAACATATTAATTGAACAAATATGACAAATTTGTTGGTGTAGCAAAAGTAATCCTAAAGTGACATAGGTTCAGGTCAAAGTCAAAAGATTGATTTTTGGTATGGGTAGTGTTGTAATGATGGATGACCCAAATACTCTTTCTTGAAAACTTTATTTAAAAAAATAATTAGTGTCACATATGATTACAGGGTTACATTACTTTAATAGTAATAATTTATTTAACAAAAAAAAGATTTAGTAGGTTTTGACTTTTAGAAATACACTTTAGGCAACCTTTGACCAGTTCGACTGCAGAGCATGCTTACTACCAACAGGCGGTATCAATTATGTGCAAGTCAAAATTACAAAATAACCTGATTGTAGTGGGCCAGCATGTCTGACAGATGTTCGACTCCTCGGTACTTGATTGGTTGGGGTTTGGGTTGTTGAGAATAACAGTTATGAGATGTAAGCCTGATTTTAGATGGATCATCTAAGTTCAAATGAGAGGCAACTCTTTCAACAACATCATCATAATTGTTGAGTTTTGACCTGAAATTCAACATAAACAAACAAAAGTTTAAAAAATATATAATATGGAGATATAAAGAACGAGCAAATATTGGGGAACTCACAATTCCAATGAGAACTCGTCCTCCTTGGGTTTCCTACTAGTAAGCACATAATTCTCTTAGAAGCACACAGGAGCAGTCAGAATACAGAAACCTATCATTCAAAATCCGCGATCGTTCGAGAATAGCGTCCGCGATTATTATAGCGAATAATATAGCAAGCGACATAGCGTACGGTGGTTCCTCATGGTAGTAGCGATTTGTTAACGTTTTGAGATGGAGTATAGTGCGAGTCGTGTGTGTCGATCAAAGCGTTAGTGAAAATCGAATAAATCTCCAAAAATTAAGAACACATAAGCAGGTAAATACACATACAAACACATAAAATTGACGAATTATCAAAGACAGCAGTTGCGGGCTTAGAGTCGAAACACATAAAAATCGAGAAATAGACTGTCTGCGGCTATTAGACATTGACTAACCAAAGTGATTCGACTATTCTCAAGGACTTTTTGAGCACACTTTGACCTTTGGGACTGTGCCGCCTCGATTCTTGGGCGAATGGCACGTATCCTTTCAGTTTCGGTGTGTTGTCAAGTCGTTGGAGTCCGTCGAGACTTTGATGAGAGTTTTGTAAAACCAAGTAAAGATCAGAACAAGTTGTCAAGGTTAGGGTTTCACCCCTGGCTTAACAACTCCTTTCCTTTTTTGATAAAATAAGAGAGAATTATACGTCAAAGTATGGATCTCACTCCTATTTCAAAGCAAATTTCTCATGTTTATAGATAAGAATATGGGTTGAACAAGTAATTTAGTCAAGAGTTTACGGTTTTCACACCTAATCTCGGCCCAATTACTCGTTCGTTTTCGAAATCCGAATGCAGTGATAGTGTAGTGTGAGCGAGAATGACGGGAAATAGTAGGTAGCTTCGCACAAAACCCCTGCTGGGTGTGCACAAGTTGGTCTTTTGGTACCTAACTATAGTCTAGGTCTCTAAGACATCGACCCGGACTAGGTCGAGTCTTTCCTAATTCCCTATAGTTATGGCTCTGATACCAATCTGTCACACCCCAACCGATGGCGGAAACATCGGGGCGTGGCACCGAGCGAGACAGATTGTCCAGAGGTTTCCGTAACAACTATATTTACCAGATATTTAAAGCAACACGTCCCATACCATGTCATAAATGATAATACAATTATTACAGAAAAGATCTAGTCAAATTGTTCTGTTCCGACAACTCAGATTTTTATTACAGACAATTGTTTATTGTTGACCTAGGTCTTTCCTAGCCTCGATTTCACAGCAAAGAAAGCAATTAAGCATCCTAAGCACCTGTCACATACGTTAAAGTAAAAGTCAATACACATAGTGTAAAGGTGAGCATACAAGTTTGATAGATATAGTAAAGTAAAAGTCAATACACATAGTCAAATTGTTCTGTTCCGACAACTCAGATTTTTATTACAGACAATTGTTTATTGTTGACCTAGGTCTTTCCTAGCCTCGATTTCACAGCAAAGAAAGCAATTAAGCATCCTAAGCACCTGTCACATACGTTAAAGTAAAAGTCAATACACATAGTGTAAAGGTGAGCATACAAGTTTGATAGATATAGTAAAGTTCGAAATTCGTTTACGCATAACCAGCACGTACGCATAGTGAAATGAAGCACGTTAGTTATTGACATAGATCTATCGATACCAATGACTGCGGGTTGACTGCCCGAGGCAGTTCGCAATACATGATTACCACCGTAATCCATGCAAGTAATTGTCCTTAACAACCCCTGCGAACAGGTGCTGAGTCCAAACTATAGTACTATCGTTGCTAAGGCAGGTAGACAGCATTCCATGTGTAAACATAACAAACAAGCATTCATTAAGCCACGTATAACATGCAGTAATGGTTAGCGTTAAAGTAGTATTGAGTGGTGTGTTCGATGTGATTTGAATATTCGTAACGTATGTAACACCCAAAAGTGCATAAAGCAAAAAAGGGTTCGAGTATACTCACAGCGATTGGTGGATTGAAGGGAGCGCTTAGAGTAGGGATAGCCTGAACAGATTGATAGCATAACGATAAGCGATGCGTAAAAAGGAACAAGTGAAGGTTGGGTAGATCAGCAGTTCGATCGGATGGTAATCCGATCGGACAGCCGGTCGTGCGAGTGGTAGTCCGCTCGGATGGTCATCCGGCCGGGTGACCTTTCGGGTGGATTGTTTCTTCCTTTGGGAAGGATGTGTTTGTGTGTGATGGCTTGACTTTTGAAGTTTTCGTTGTAGTATTTTGAAAACATAGAAGTATCTCTACCTCTCAGGTCGGTTGATCGGACGGTCGTTCGATCGGACGACAACCCGATTGGTTGGACCCTTTAGTGAGAACAAGTTCACAGCAGGTTGTCACTCGATCGGACGGTGGTTCGATCGGGTGGCATCCCTTGCGCATTGAACATGTTGAAAATTGTTTAAGTGTTGAAGTCTGATTATTACATGGTCAAGTTGCAGCCCGTGCGGATGGTAACCCGATCGGTCAGCACTTGGTTCAATGTTCATCCTTCGAGGTTTGAAAATAAAGGTTAAGTGTGGGACCATGGTGCAAGTCATTCGGATTGGCCAGTCGTTCGGATTGGCTGTTTGATCAGACAACAGTCCGATCGGACGACACTCCGTCCTGGTCGACCTGTTTGTCTTACACTTGGTTGTTTTGTTTGTTTGTCGTTTTATCGAGACGTTTTGGTAACGCGTTAAGCTACAGAAACGTTGTCAATACTTGGTGCCCCTGATCGGACAGGAATCACCCAAATCCGGTCAGTTAACGGTTCGAGACGGTGTTCCATGTTTAACCCGAAATCGGTAGTCTCGGGGATAGAATCCAGATCTTGAACCAACACAACCACAAGGATGAGTAGTAAGTCGGCACAAGCTCCGATTCTATCGGTTTTGAGTGCATTGAGTGTAAAAGAGTTGAAAGAAAGTTGGAAAATCATCTTTCAATCCCTTTTTGTAGTGATTATGTTTAGATCTATGAAAGATCCTTGTTTGTTTATGTGGAAATCGGCTAGATCTAAGTTGTTCTTGGTGGATTGAGGCCAAAACATGAAGTTCTTTAAGAACACATGATGACGTCATCCTAGAACACCTTGAATCTTGATGATTTCACGGTTAAAAGTTAAGATCCAAAAGGTAGAAAGGTGTAGGAGTGCGTGTAGATTAAGGAAGTACAAGATTTAGGACGATATCTTACCGGAATTGCGAGAAATCGGAGAAAAAGCAAGGTGAGAGCGCTGGTCAGACATTAGTTGCCAAAAGTGGAAAGTTTGAGAGTGACAAGGGGTATTTATAGGGTTACCCGAAGTGGAAAAGAGTGGAGAGGGGCTGGTCGATCGGTTAAGCAGTCCGATCGGACAGCTGTCCGATCGAGCGACTGCTCGATCGATCGGCTGGTCGATCGAATGGTCGGCTGGTCGATCGAATGGTCGCCTGGTCGATCAGTCACCTTGTTTGAGTGTTT